>BQKN01000968.1:307172-327602 GCA_022839385.1 Asparagus kiusianus
TCTCATTGTTCATATTGCATATTCTTGCTCATAATTAGTTGTATATCTATCTTGTAATAATATATTTGTTAATTAGTTTTAATTGGTATAAAATCGGATTAGATTAGCATAAGACCCTAATCACCCCCCCCCCCCCTCTAGGGTCTAACAGAGTAGACTCGACAATCATGATCTCTTTCCATTTTGATCGAGAAGGATTCTTGAATGCACTCGGTTCGGACGCCCCTCTTTTAGATTGAGTCTCTTCAACCTCTAACCGTTTGATCATGTTCGACTTGCTTGCCTTGGCGAACAAGCTCCTTCCAGGTTCAAGTTTCCACTGCACCAACCTTGGACAGAATTGATCAAGAGATTGTTGCGGCATATCTTGATAAAGGTGCTTTCAGAGACATGGTCCCGACAATGTAGTGACCGATTCCTAAATTTCTTCACGAAGTCATTGACAGATTCCCGTTTTCTCTGCTTTTCAGCTATTAGAGTGGCCATCGACACTTCTATGTCGTCATCAAAGAAACGGGCTAAAAATAGCTTCTCTATGTCAGCCCATGACTTGATGGAGCCTGGTTCCAACTTACAGAACCATTCGAAGGCTACCCCTTTAGAGTTCCGATGAATAGTTGAGTGAGGATAGGATCGTTCCCCGTAAGAAAACCTGTTTAGGATAGGAAGTAATAGATGTGTTGCGCGGGAGACCCATTACCATCAAATTGGACCAAGCACATGGGCTTAAACTTTGCCTGGTAGGGGACTGTATCCCATTCAACTGGATACGGTCTGACCACCCCTAGCTCGTTCATGTTTTTCTAAAGTTTTAAGGAGTCGAGCTGGTTTTGGAACTCGTCGAGTCTCTTGTCTCGGGGAGTACTGCTAACACGTGACGCTCCTCCCGACGACTTGGATGAGGAATTTGAGGAATCTGAAGATGACTTGGGGTTATCTTCTCCTTCCGTTGTGTGGGGAGGAGTAGTATCCCACTCTTTGTTCTTTGAGAATTTTAGGGTAGCCCGCGGAGCCTACTTCTTTTTCTTCTTCTTGCTTAAGAGCTGCTCCAACATCTCCTTTATAGAGTTGATTGTTGCTTGCTACATAGCGATTGTGGCCTGTTGTTCCCCTAATCTTCTAGTTACTTCATCAAGGACTTCGACCATATGCACCTTTGCATGGTCACCCTGTACTGAACTTGAAGCCTGGGATGTTTCCATTGCGGAGCAAACTTAGTCATCGTCGTCGGAGATGAGTGTTAAACGTGCGTAATCAAATGGGATGGTAACCCCCGTTTGAGTATGTGTGTGTTGGTAGACACCCTCGTGTTCAATGGGGAGGTATTTTAATCCCGGGAAAAATCCCGGATCTGATGAATCCGAATGCTTAGCTTTACCTCTCCCTATCATATTAACCATGGCGGTAGGGAGTTCTAAATCATCGGCAACTCGTCTCCTCTGACAATTGCATCTACGACGAGGAGGTCTCGACTTTGTAGGCTGCTGAGAAAGCCTCCCGAACACCGATGGTTTTGTTGTTACGGAACACCGGAGTCAGCAAGTACTCCTTAATGAGTCTCTCACAGTGGCACTAAGGATTTGCCTCGTGAATCATGCGCTTGCGGGTCAAACGTTCCCTGAGATCCCCCGTAGGTTAATGGTGATAACCCCTGGTGTCAAAAGAACCAAACGTGCAATTATGCGAAGAAGGTTCAAAAAAAGACTTGTGAGAACACTTGGAAAATTTACCAAGTGTTGAATTCAAGTGAGCTCTTCTCGACAGGTGAGGTCACCTATTTTGGCAAGCTTCAGCCGCTCGTTCATTCAGGTGAGGTTTGCCAGTGTGGCGAACCACTACTTTGCCTTTATAGAGAAGGAGCGCTGGCGAGCGAGGTTTGGTTATTAGGCGAGTCTGAAGGGGTTCGCCTGTTATCTTCAGCTCGTTTGATTTGGGGAATCCGCCTGAATTAGAGGGCTCGCCTGATACCCAGTTCGCCAGAATTGGGAATGTAGCCTGTAAAACGAAGCCCGCTTGACTTAGTGGGCTCACCTGATTTGAGCTGTTCGCAAGAATTAGGAATTTTGCGTTGTTGTTTGGCTTTTTTCAGGCTTGAATAGTAATTCAGACCGTCATAGGAGACGAGGGATTTTGCCTCTTGGCGGGCGAGAGCTTGTCATCACCGTTGTTTTGTTCTCTTTGAGAGAGGTGTGTTCATGTCGACGACGAAGGCGTGGTCCGCGCCGACGCGAATCATCGTCTCCTCTCACATAGGGGCCTGCGAGGATTGTTTGACGACCCATCGAGCAGCCCTTAGACTTGCATTTTTGACCTTTGACTTGACCTTGACTAGTTTGGGGGAGCTAGAAACCCCTGTCATAGCTCGGGGAGAGCTTTTAGGCGCGGCTACGTCGACCACTTGGGGCTGGGCCACACGCACAACTCTGTGGCATCGGCGAGATGCTTTGTAGCCAGAGGAGGATGAATATAAGTACTCCTCGTACTTAGCTTGATCAAACTCAATCACGAGGGACTCGACTGTCGTCCCTTCCATAATTTCATCGAATTGCGCCACCACCATCTCGTTTGAAGAAATAGTATTTCCCACTGTGGTAACCATCTTCTGTAGGGCGTAAAATTTGGTTCTCAATGGATATTTGTATTGATAAGAATTGCTTATTACAAATCAAGAATCAAAATTATAACAGAAGCAAAGAAAATACTCTTCTTGTTTAACGTGGGTTCTTTGGTAGCGATAGGACGTCTATCTCGAATGCTTGCGCTGAGATTGCTTCCCTTGGACGATCCGACTGAAGTTACTGTTGAGCTTCAGCGCGTGGTAGAAGCTCATGTGACTGAGTTTGAATACCCGAGCTTGATGAGTATCAAGGCCGAATGCCAAAGAAGGCTAAAATGTAAGAGTTTGCAAAGAGCTAAGAGTTAGAGCTAATAAAATCTACTAGTTCTAAAAATGTCCCGCCCCCTTCTCATGTAGCCAAAGGTGGCTATTTATAGAATAGGGGAGTCATGGTCAATCCCTTGAATCAAGGGATGTGACTATGCCTCATGATTATGGTTCAGGGGGACCATAACCCTCCCCTATAGCTGCGGGATGTGACCACTTATAGGTGATGAGAGCCATGCTCCATCCCTTAAAACGTGGGAGGTGGAAATGCCTACTCCCACAAGCAAGCTGCTGTTTGCACCGCTCAGGAAAGCCTAGTGGGCTTCCAAACGAGCTTGTGTGCTGTCTGAATGCTCAGGCGAGCTTGGCGACAGGCAAGGTCGCCTAGCGGACCCGTTAAGCGTTTAGACGAGTTTAATCATGTTGGCGAGCTCAGGTCGAGGTGAGCTTGACTCATGCGGGCGAGCGAAGCATTCAGGCGATATCGACTCATGTGGGCGAGTCGAACGTTCAGGTGAGTTTGACCCGTGCGGGCGAGTCAAGCTATCAGGCAGGCTTGACTCGTGCTGGCGAGTCAGGCGAGTTGGCCAACTTGGTCCGTGTAGGCGAGCCAAGTGTTTAGGTGAGCTCGACTCGTGCGGGCGAGTCGAGCATGCAGGTGAGCTTGACTCATGTGAGGGTCAAGCTTTCAGGCGAGCTAGACTCATGTGGAAGTCAAGCTTTCAGGCGAGCTCTGGTTGACCTTTTTGGTGCAAACGAGCAAGCAAAACATGCTTTTTCTTGCAATTTTGAGCACGCAAGCGAGCTCAAAACACTGGCAGGTGGGATCAATCAGGCGAGGTTTGACCTCCTTGATCATAGGCAATTTTTATTGCCTACAGCTATATAGGTGAAAAACCTTTTTTTCCAAATTTAGCTTCAAACTTGCTTTTTAGTAGTGAAAATATCATATGAGGGGGCATATATGAACACAAAACGTTGCTTGCTTCAATTAGCTCATATCATAAATGTACTTTAATCATTTAAAGGGTTCCCAAATTGCTGAGATATATTTGCATATACCCAAAATATTTCCAAGGCATGTAATTATCTATGTAATTATTTCAAATTCATTTATCATTAATTTTATTCTTACAATAGTAGCAAAAACCAAATTCCATCGTACAAACTTTTATAGACATTTTATTTCTTCAAGATTTTAAAAATAAAATTCTTTCTAATTGAACTTGTTATCCAATTGAGAATGATAAAGCTAACGGAGATTTTGGGATTTTAGGGATACGGAGTTATTGATTTTAAGAATTTTAGGTATGTGAATTGAAAAAAGACTTCGAAAAATAAAAAATTTGAGGAAATTTATCAGCAATAGGCTTCTTTCATTTTGATAATTGCCCTATTTATTAGGAGAAAAGTGGCATTGTTGAAATATTAATCTATACCTTCCATTTGAAATATTTTGAGCTGAAGTTCTAGCAGGATAGATGCTTTAATTTGAAAAGTACAAGGTAGAACTTTAATATAAGTAACTGGATTTAATCATAATTTATCATCGAGAATAAAATAAGGATGTAGTGTTGGCGGGTTTTGTTTGCAACCAGTTCTCAAATATGGATGCAGATTTTGATCATAAGTGTTTCCTTATTGCATTTGGTCGATCAGATGCATTTCATTTATGAGGCATCCCAACATTAGACTAAGCAAAAACAAATAGATATAATTTGGAGCTTTCTTGCATTCTATATAAATATCATTGCATTGATTTCAAGTACCAATATAATCAATATATTATATGAGTACATTCGTTAACTTAAATTGTATATGCGCACCTATCAATCTCTCCTTGCTCTCTTTTTTACTATGGAGGACTCCATACGACAATTTTTTCTATCCAAATTCGCTCACCTTTATTACATGATGATGCATTTTCTAATCTGACAGTAAGCTGACTTATATATAGAGAATATACCTAATATGTTTCAGCCAGTCAGATTGTTAAATATCAATGACACTTTACACACTACATCAAATAAAACATCAGTATATTTGATGGGATATGTTTTTTTTTATTCATGCCTGAACAAAAGCTACAGAGGACATGCACCACAAAATATATTGTTAGGACAGCTTGCAGGTGCATAACTTGATACATAACCCTACCCATTTGATGTCATTGATATTTAACCTCACGGGAGAAGCATGAATGGAGATTTTGAATAATTTTGGATGGTTTTATTTATTGCAGGACTATATAGATATGCAGCATACGTCCTCTGATGATTGCAGGACTATATCTTCTTCCTTGCTTCGGAAGCTTAGCGATGCTCATGGGAGCTTGATGATAGATGATTCTCATGGGAGTTTGAGAATAGAGGCGTGGGTGGAACCGTTGGTGGTGGCGAAAGCAGACAAAAGTAGGAAAACGACAAAATCAGGAATCTGACGACAAGTCTCTGGCCGGTCGACCGAACACTCAGCACCGGTCGACCGGATTAGTGCACACTACAGGACGAGAAACATGTTCTTTGGTCAGTCAACCGTGACACACTTGTCGGTCGACCGATAGTAGGAGACCGGTCGACCGGTATTGGTACATCAGTCGACCGGATCAATTTCCTGGGCCGAGTTGGACTCTATTTTGAGACGAATCCTGATTGGGTTTTGACTTGGTTATTTATGATTTTGTCATCCACGTTGTTTACCCTATAAATAGGGATTGTTTAGGGCTTCTAAACATCGGAGGAGAGATTCTAATCAAGAGATTAGAGTTAGTGAGGATAGAGAAGTTGTTCTTTGTTCTAGAGAGATTGTGAAAGAGAGATTTTGTAATCTTTTATTCTTCATAATTTAGAGAATGTATTTTCCTTTATCATTTGAATTGTTTTGTGTGTTTTACTATCTTCTTCTCAAAATCACCTTTGGTAATTTCGCGATCAAGGGTTCTCGCACGGCGAAGCGTATCAAGTTGGTATCAGAACAATCAGATCCTGTGAAGGGGTATCCTGTGTATGGTCCTTACTCGATCGCAATACAAGAAGCTAGATGAGATCCTTGTGTCTTTGGAAGAAGTCCAGAAATCAAGGAAGAAGAAAATGACAGAAAATGATAATTCATCGAGGCTTGATGTGATGGAAAAACAAATCGAGACAATCAGTTCGACTCTCATGAAACCCGTCGATCTCATCCACGGAGGCAAAAAGAAAGATGAATCTTCGGTGGGGCCCAAAAAGAAACCTATAGAATCCGATGAAGGTAGTGAGAATTCAAATTCCGACGAGGAGGTTGAGCTCGTCAAGACTGTTCCGCATCAAGGGGCTAAGGGTTCTTACCAGAACCTGAAGATTGATTTCGGAGTTAAGATTCATGTTTATGATAGGAGTGTCGACATTGAGAGGCTTGATGATTGGATCGAGCGTATGGAGACCTATTTCACTCTTTATGGGTATTCGTCAAAGGAGAAGATTGTTTTTGCGACATTGAAGCTATTTGGACACGTATTGACATGGTGGAAATCCTACTGTAAGCAAGAGAAGAAAGCAGTATCGTGGAATAAGTTTAAGGAGCTACTGAGGAAGCAGTTCTATCCAGTGAGATTCTTTGAAGAACGTTGGTACAAGTGGTACGGCTTGCGCCAAAGATTCAATCAGACCGTACTCTATTTTTAATAAGTATATGGTGGGTCTAAATGAATATGTCCGGAAAGAGATGAAGATGTTCACGGTTGAGTCGATTGTAGAGGCGAGCGTGAAGACAAACAAAAGAAGACCAACGAGACGAAGGGAGAAGTCAAGCAAGCTGGAGGCGAGTCTAGTGGTTCCCAACCTAAGAAGGAGAAGAAGAAGGGTGATCCAGAGAAAGCAAGACTGATTGACAGAGCACGTTGCTGATCGGTGCTGGAAGAAGTATCATCATCTCAAACTGAAGGGGTTGAAGAAAAAGGAGGAGAAAAAGGCATACGTGATAGCACAAGGTCCAAAGGAAGTCTTAGGGATGACAGAGCCCAACAATAGTCTTAACCTTATGACAAGCAAGCAGGCTACAAAGGAGGACGAAGACTCCAAAGAATAGCTCTTTTTTCTTAAATTGCAGGTGAAGACCAGTTTGGTAGATGCCATAGTTGATCCAAACAGTGAGAAGAATTTGATATCTGAGGCCTTGGTTCAGAAACTGGGTTTGAAGACGGTCAAGCATCCAAAGCCCTATCTATTGGGGTGGATTCAGAAGGAGACGGGGCTGAGTGTGATTAATCAATGCACTTTCATATTTGCACTCCACGAGTCGTATATTGACGAGATCACGTGCGACGTAGTTCCATTTGATGTTTGTCAGGTTATACTGGGTAATCAGTATTTATGGGATAGATACGCAATCTACGAAAGACGGGCACAAAAGTACACATTCACCAAAGACGGTGAGAAGTTCATATTTCTTTCGGCATCTCTTTCGAAGGAGACAAACTTGGTGATGGTGAACCGAGCGAAGGGGCTAGTGAATGCAAGCAAGAAGTTTGTCTCGCTGTTCATTAGGCCTTATGAAGAGCCACTGAAAGAGGATTGCAATTTGGAATGAAAGACGACTACGATGAGACGGGGGACGAAGGAGTCGTTTCTGATTGGACATCAAGGTTAGGCTCCTAGCAAAGTCAGAAATTCTAACTTGAACGAGACTTCAAGTTCCTAAAGGGTGAAGTCATGATACGAGTATATCTTCTTCCTTGCTTCGAGAGCTTAGTGATCCTCATGGTAGCTTGAGGATAGATGATTCTCATGAGAGTTTGAGAATAGAGGCGTGGGTGAAGCCGTTGGTGGTGGCGAAAGCGGTCAAAAACAGGAAAACGGTAAAATCAGGAATTTGGCGACAAGACTCTGGCCGGTCGACCGAACACTCAGCACCGGTCGACCGGATTAGTGCACACTACAGGACGAGAAACGTGTTCTCTGGTCGATCGACAGAGACACACTTGTCGGTCGACCGATAGTGGGAGACTGATCGACCGGTATTCCTACATCGGTCGACCGGATCAGTTTCCTAGGCCGAGTTGGACTCTGTTTTGAGACGAATCCTGATTGGGTTTTGATTTGGTTATTTATGATTTTGCCACCCACATTGTTTTCCCTATAAATAGGGATTGTTTAGGATTTCTAAACATCGGAGGAGAGATTCTAATCAAAAGATTAGAGTTTAGTGATAATAAAGAAGTTGTTCTTTATTCTAGAGAGATTGCGAGAGAGAGATTTTGTAATATTTTAATCTTCATAATCTAAAGAAGATATTTTCCTTCGCCAATTAAATTATTTTGTGTGTTTTACTGTCTTCTTCTCAAAACCACCTTTGATAATTCTGCGATCAAAGGTGCTCGCACGGGGACTTGTATCACATTCAAATACAAAGAATAGTAGATTATAGCATACTTTTTGGCATACAAAATCCTAAAAGAACCATATAATGATCATATGAGTCGATACCTTGCTAGCTGGACCCTTGGAATCACCAAGTAGAACCTGAGAGTTTTGATTTTTTTTACAATCTTGGAATCCTAGAATCTGTTAGTGTTTGTTAGTGTTTTGATCCTGCCTTTGTATCTGTTAGTGTTTTGATCCTAGAATGTTGAGATGTTTTTAAATCTTGAGTATGCTGGTGCTTTTGCCTGCACGCTTTTTTATCATTATGTGTTATAGCTATAAAATGTTATTTTTAATTTAGTCCTTTCTTTATTTTCGATTGCATTTGTGATCCTGGAACGTAGAGATACTATTTGAAGCTGAAGTATGACAGTGTTTTTGTGCTGAAGTTTTTTTTTTCATTCCATGTTTATGAGCCTAGGTGTAAATCTTTGTTTTTAATGTGATTTGTTTATTTCTATGTGAAGTTAATATGCTCCCTGTGAAGTATGTGTTTAATATATAGACATAAGATTGGTATTCAAAGTATTAAATAGCCTTCTAATGTTTCATCCCTTATGATAATATGCATCACGTGCAATGCACGTATTTCATACTAGCATATAAAAGAGAGGTTTGCCTTGTCAAAACTTTCGATTTCCATTTTTGCCCTTTTTAATTTGATAATTCTCAAATATGTCATTAGTTATAATTAATCATTCGCTAGTTATATATAATCTCTTGTTAATTATGCATTTCCTCACTTTTCAAAATCTTTGATCACAATATTATATTATTATTGAATTAAGTTCTTTAATAGAATATTTAAAATTTATCCTTAATTTATCTTCACATAATATTTAAAATTCTAGAAAAATTAAAAATAATAAAAATTCATTAGGCTTATTCCGTGCGCCTTTGGGTTTCACTTCTAATGGAGGACTACATGTTACATTTCATATTATTAGCCTTTTAAAAATATAATAATAATATGAAAAACAATTTATATTTATTGTAATTATAATAGTGTTAATAGTATAATAATTTTAATAGTATTTTTTAAAATTGATGAATTATATTGTAATTTAATAATTATACAATTAGGTAAATTATTTAATAATAGTGTAATAAACTAATTATGAAATTTAAATATAGTTACTAATAGTATTATAATTATGATATGTATAATATTGTTATATTTAAAAAAGAATACATTATTTAATATATTATAATTAAATTATAAATAAATTATAATTGTCCAAATTATAATAATTAATTGTACACAGTTATTTATACACAATTTTATCGTACAGTTTATTCATTTAAAAAAATTATAATTGTTTATAACTTACATTGCTGTACAAGTCATTTCAGCATTTTGTAGCCAACAAAAAATTTTAAAAAATATAAAATAAAATAGGTGCGCTCTTGTGCAAAGCACGTGCGTTATACTAGCTTTAGAGAAACAAGTATTCCCTTAAATCACCAAAATTTTCTAGTAGTACAAAATATAAGACATTGTTGCAGATAGACCCCAAAGTGAATTTTTTTTTTACTCTTTTATCGCAGGAAGTGTACTTGTCAAAAAATAATCTCTCTTTCTTCAAGGGTAAAAGAGTCAATATAAATCACTCAAGGGGTCTATCTGCCACATTAGAACTAAAGTGAATCTATTTGCCAATGGATGATAGCACAGGGAGCCTATCTGCAACAATAGAACTATTAGGGGTCTATCCGCTATTGGGCGATAATACACAGTCTATCTGCAACAATAGAAACTACAAGCGGTCTATCTACAATTGAGCAACAGTAGAGAAGGGCTATCCACAATTAACCCTATTACACAAGAATGACATAAAATAAGTGAGTGCAATAAGGATACACATGCCTGCAGCATGGAAATCTACAGAAGCAGCACTAACCTTCCATTTCTTCTCCCTCGTCATCTTCATCATCGCCCTCCAAAAGCCACTGTTCAAGCTCATCAAACTCGTCCTCCTCATGCCGATACCATCCACTTAACGAATCCCAATATCCAGTTCCTAGTTCCTCGCCTCGACAAGCGACATGCAGAAAAGGTCGCCTTCTAGCCAATGCATCCACCATATCTCTATTAACACTCCCAATCACTCCCAGCCATCGAAGCCTTGGGAAGTAAGGCTTCTTAAACCAACGAAATGAAAGTGGAGTTATGCCACCACAATCATAAAGATCCAGCAAATGCAAGCTACTACCAAGCAAACCACCCTCAAGTTGCATTGATGCTAATGCCATTACTGAAGCGTCCCCTATATGTGGACATTCTCTGAGGCGGAGCTCAACAATTGGGACCCTACTTTTAGCTAGTAAGAATATCCCATCATCAGATAAATTTGGAAGCCTAGAGAGGTCCAGAATTTGGAGAGAGCGCGCTGAAGAACCGCTGAAGATGGAAGAGATACAAGCATTTGTTAGTTTCCTGCAACCTCTCAAGGAGAGTGAGACTAATTGACAGTTTCCATGGCCCAAGTACGACAATCCCAAATCACTGATGTCTGTGCCATCCAAAAGCAGTGTTTGTAACTTAGAAAGAGAGCTTAGAGATTTCAAGGCAGGATCAGTAAGTTTTCGACAATCCCTCAGATCAAGGACACATAGCTCCTTACTGAATGAAAGCTTCTCGATACCAGGATTAGTCAAGAGATTGCACCACCTCAAACTTACATGAGTCAGAGACAAAGAAGTGGCGAAGATGTCATGAAATAAAAGATCTGTCAGTTGACTTCCATGGGAAATTCGAAGTTTCCGAAGTTTGGGGCATGAATATAGGATTTCTCTGAAACCACTATCGGTAACTCGGCAAAAACCACCAAGACTGATGCTCTCCAATGCAGAGCAAGTGTTTACCATTAGAAGAATTCCTAGATCATTTACTCGTCGGAAATAGGTGAATAAGAACTCCTGACTCCGAGTCAATGAAATATGCTTGAGTTTTCCATGTTGATTTATCTGCTGAAGGCCATTGTTGGTCAGGTCGGTGGCTGCTGTAGGTTCTACGAAGGGAGAATCTTGGAGATCAATGTGCGTCAGAGATGGAAGGCCTATTGAAATAGATGTAACTAAGGAATCTGTTATAGAGTCCACTGACAGGCAGAGTTTCTGAAGACTTGGAAATATTGGTGGTCTCATACGATGCTCAGGCTGGTGTGACTCTGCGCTCAAAGTGAGCAGAGCAGACAACATTGCCATAGGAATATATCCAATCTCAAGAGAAGTGAGTTTCTCTGAAGCAGCCGCCCAAACTTCAGCAAATTTAGGATTATCAAATTTTGACACATCAAGTGCCAAGATCAGAGTCTGTCAAAAGAAATTCTTCATGTCAGATTTTTTACTTTAGGTAACCTATATTGGAAAAAAAGAGATTCCATGCAATTTATTAATTATGGTGCTCATGTACAATGTACATGTAGAGCATGCATATGTACGGGAAATATTACAATATTAAATAAAAACAGACCAACGTCTATCTCAAGGAAAATAGTTCCCACTTTACCATGAAAAGGAAAAAAATAAATATTTAGAGAGATTTGATCAAGATAACATGCTAAGCCTTAGTATACTTGACCTCAAAAGGAGGAAAAATAGAGATACTAAAAAGAAGAGCATGGATTATCATTCATTTGTACATCACAGCTAAACTAAAAGATTTACGACCCATAGACAATTTCCCCTACAACTAAAATAAAAGGCAGTTCACAAGTGCCATTTAAGCATCAATATAAGTTTCACAGTTAGTCACACATCCAACATTACTTACACTCAGCCTATTACAACTAGAATTTTTTTAAAAAATTTAGGTCTAACAAATAATACATGACAGAGTGCATTAATTAACACTATATGAAGTACTTCTTTAGTAGGAATGAAATATAAATAGCATATGAAGCATCACAAGGCCAAAAAGATTTCTCCAAAATTTGTATTAAATATTTATAACATTAGTTGTTAACTATGTTACATGGGTACTTTGAATCGGAAACCTTACCCATACCCGACATATACCCGTATCCGTACCTAAACTTCTTCGGCACTTCTTGAATATATGCATATGTTATTAAGGCGTCTACTCAGATCATAGAATACATGTTTTAATTTGAAGCGCTCCTCATGCACTTCTTGCCTCATGCACTTCTTGGACGTAGAAAACTTCACATCTACTTCTTATTAGTTGATCTCATGTAAATGAAAATACAACATTGATTTTATGTAAATTATTAATTTGAATGCAAATAAATATGCATAACTTACATATATATAGCCGTGTGCCCGTACCCTACATTCTACAAATTTGTCGTGTCCCGTACCAGCCCCCGTACCCATGCAACTTAGGTTATTAACCCCAAACTATTTCTTTCACACCACACAAACTCAAAATCCCCAAACCCTAACCCTTAAAGCTACACCCACACCCTCACCGGCCCTCACCCAGATCCGCCACAGCCTGGACCTCCGACCAAACCCGCCACCACCCGGACCACCGCTAAGACCAGCCATTGCACGATCCTCCTCAACTTCTTACCAATTATCAAGTGAGTTAAATTTTTCTTTTGAATTGTATTCTAAAGAATAAATATCGTTTTGTTTTATTACTAGTTTCACATTAATATGCTTATTTATGATTGAGAGATACAATTCAAAATTTTTAATATCTCAATAGTATGCAGCAAATTAGTTTATTTGTCAAATGGTTTCTTCAATTTTACTAAAAATTGAAATATACTAAAGTGTAAAATGAATTGATAGTTAAAGGATTATTATTTATTTTGCGAATTTGAGTCATAAAAATTAGACATTGTAGAAAGTAAAATTTTTTAGAATTGGTAACTAAATATAACTAAAAATTATTAATTAATTGGAATATAGTTTGATATTGATTATTTTATAATATTATTTCTTATTTTTAAATAAATAGATGTATTGTCCATCGCTCTAAGAATTTTTTTTCTAAATCCACAACTGATTACATCATCGAAACTTACTCCATCAAACAATCATATTGAAAGACTACTCAACAAGCGAGAGTTCAAAGATGTTTTTAACTAAAAACTCCCTTCAAAGACTGAAACAGATAGTATGATATCAAGAGATTTGGCCCATAAGATGGGAGAACATTGATGGAGTGACGCAATGGGGAAATTCATTACACCTTCGCAGTAGTGCAAGATTTAGCCCAGTTGGCCTAGTGATAAGTTGTAGCTTCTTCGTTTCTTTCTAGATCCTGACTAGTATTCTTAGTATTAAGGGTCTTTCTTAGCATCAAAAGTATCTCAAATAATATGAACTCATGCTTAGAAAATAAATTTATGAAATTAAAATGAACTTATCACTTTCATGTTTTCGTCCATTCGAATGATTTACTATATCTTGGATACTATTTGTAGAGTGAAAATTTAGAAAACAAGCAATGTCATTTAAGATAACAACAATAACAAAGCCTTTATCTCAAATATTTTGGGTCGGCTACATGAATCATATTCTTCCATTCTATTTGATTTTTTACCATCTCCTTCGTTAAGTTAATAATTATCATATCCTTTTTAATTGCTTCTAACCAAGTACTCTTAGGTCTATCTCGAGATAAATATTATTAAAATGGTGTACTATGAATTATAAAATGATGTCATTTAAGATAAAATTTATAAAAAAATGGTGTATTAAGAATTAAAAAATTAAAACTTTCTTATTCATGTTGATAATTTAGTCAATTTACTTCGAACATTATAATATCCTTAAATTAAGGAATTTAGAACCAAGAGGAAGATTAGTTAGTCTTTGATGATATTTACGGACTATATATTAGTTAAAAGTAAAATACAATAAAAATAAACATTAACCAAAAAGAACTTCATTATTAGTTCAAAAGAATATGAAATAAAGGATTGATTTCGACTATAGATTTATTCCTCTTTAGAAAAATCAAGAATACAATGACTTTTGTTGACAGCTATGATACTTTAAGGAGAATGTGAATAATAGTTTAAAAGAAATGCACTTCTCTACAAAACTAATCTCCATCTACATTCGATAATCACTTTATTTTCGTCACTACCTATGCTTTAAGATTAAGACGAAAAAGATCTTTCATCCCTTGCGACTTGCATGCACGTGTGGGTGGGTGAAGTGGGGATACTAGTTATAAGCAACTCATTTAGCAAGTAGATAGGAGTTGTGGGGTTAAAATTGTCTCCCTCAACTAGCTATAGATTTTTACAGCTAATGAAGGTAGATTATTTTGTTTTGCATATTGAACCTGTAAAATTCACTCTACAGGAGAAGGTTTTATTACTGTGTGGGTTTATGGCTTCCAATAGACTCAAGAATCTATTGTTAATTACCATCTTCTAAGAGATAAATCTCCGATTAAGAGACTTGCAAGTCAGTACAAATTAAAAAATAGAAATTAATTGATTTAACGAAGGGCATACACTCAATTTGCAATTGATGTGTCTTCAATAAGTATATTGAGAAAAATAGTAGATTTGACTCCTTTTAGCAATATGGTGGTTAGATTTGTGATTTATTTTCTTCTGTTTCTGACATGGAGTTGGCTTTCTTGGATATGAAATTGCAGTTACTTTCTAACATGAAAGTCGATTTTAAATTTGGAATCCAATCTAGAGACATGGAAGTCGAATTCGGACATGGAATCCAAGCTTGATGACATTGGAGTTGAAATTTAAATTTGGTGACATTAAAGTCGATTTTGAATTTTACAATTTTGAAATTTTTTTTATTTTTTTAAATTTGGTAATTGATGTTGATTTCTGTCAATTTTAACAGTTCATTTTGATCATGCCAATTTTGATAGTTAATTTTTCATTTTCTAACTTTGGCACTTTATTCAAATTGTGCATTTTTGTATAGTTTAATGACATAGGGGTCAATATAATTGGATTTTTTAATATTATTTGTGCATATTTTTCTACACAAATCAATTTAGTTAATGGTGCATTTTTTCTAGTTTAACGAGTTAGGGTTCAACGCCATTATTATATCTAGAGTTTGGATTTTATCGATTTTGGAAATTGATTTTGATTTCTGCCAAATTTGGCTATTAAATTTAAATTTATGCTAATTTTGATAGTAGATTTTGATTTCACTAATCTTCGCAATTCATTTGAATTATACATGTTTGCCTAGTTTAACAGCTTAGGGATCAACACAATTAAATCTTTTTTAGTATTATTTATGCATATTTAATTTTTCTACACAAATATACTCATGATTTTCGTTTTTGATTCATAATTTGCACCTCGAGCAATTTGAGCCCCTTTAAATCCCAAACAATTAGAGGGCAGCTTATATCCTTTTGCATGTTGGGTAATTTATACCCTTTTGCATCTCAGGCAATTTGAACACATTTGAATCTTGGACAATTTGAGCTTATTAGTATCTCGAGCAGTTCATACCCTTTTGCATGCTACGCAACTATACCCTTTTGCATCTCGGGCAATCTGAGCCTATTTGAATTTCAAACAATTTGACTTCATTGTTATCTCAAGCAGATCAATACCCTTTTGCACATCAAGCAACTTATACTCTCTTGCATGTCGAGCAATTTGAGCATGTTTTAAATAGTGCTATCAAGGCTCAAGGTGCAAAGCGTGGCGCAAAGTCCCCTTACGCGTACTATGTGTAAGGCGCAAGGCAATGTGTGTGCCTCAGTGAAGTGAGGTACATACCGCAAATAAAATTATTTGATACATATGTCAAATAAACAAGTAATATGTTTGTAGAATTTGATATTTAAAACATGTCAAAATAAGTTCACCTATCAAATTAGACAATGAGAACCCAATGCATAATCTTGACACTAGTTAAATGTTAAAAGAAAGTTATTATCTATTTAATGCTACGGTTGTGTATTTTTAGTAATTCATCATGGAGAAAAAAAATATAAAAGAACTTTTATGAAACCATATATCCAAGAATAGTTGCATAGTACATGGTATGTAGCGGGTTGTGGTACAAATCCAAGTACGCAATTTACCACTTAGAAGTTTTGGATCGATGGGAGGTAGCTTGCTTCGATACACAAGTTTAGTAAGTGGTACGTTGTAAATCTTTTTTGACGTGCATATAGTTTTCCGAAGTGTATAGTAGAAAACTAGAAACTAGAAAGCTAGTTATGCATTTTAATATTTTCTATATTAAATACTTAAATATTTCTTTTTTATAGAGTTCGTTTTTCTTGTTCAAATTTTCTTTTCACATAGTTCAGGTTGGGATCATGTTTTCATTCCATATTATATTAATATAGGTATTTAGATACAGTAAGGTCATTTACTCATATTCAATTGTGTGTCTCCCTTCACTCGATTGTGCACATTACATTGCATCTTGCACATGTGCACAAGGAACTTTGTGCCCTGCATACTTGTAAACAGTACGCCCATGTTAGGAAACCAATTCGTATATCAGAGAGAATTGGTTCACAAATGTATTGAAAACCGGTTCACAGGAACTGTACAATGATTCGAGGGAGGTCCAGAGAATTGCGCAACTATGCATCCAAGTTACAAACATTCTAAGAAGCTGAACATTTAAATAGTCATATAAATAGTATGACTCGGCCTTGGTTTAACAATGCTTCAATAAAAAAACAAATTCAATATTAGAAATAGACGATGTCTCGATATATGGAACAGTAGTTTGTGATTTCACAATCAATGTTCTAGGTATGGTAGCAATAATGATAGCAAACAAAGGAAAGAGTAAAATAAGATTTGCGGGTAGACAAGAATTTAGGGAAGGAGGAGAACAAGAATGACAAAACAATAATGATGGCAAGCCAAAGAAGATGCACCAAGAATAGTAAGAAAACAGTGAGACACATCAACGCCTCGCTTATGTGATGCGCCCCACATGAGCAGAGTGCACTCTTAGTGCCTCGAAGCCGGTTTGAATCTCGAACAATCTAAGTCTATTGGAATATCGGGCAATTTATACTAATTTGAACATATTTGAATCTCCGACAATTTGAGTCCATGGGCAGTTAATACCCTTTTGCATGTTGGGCATTTTACACCCTTCTGTATCTCGAGACCTCATTTATATCTCAAACAATTTAAGTCCATTGGTATCTCATGACACATATTTCTGTCTTAAATTAGAAGAAGATGCACCAAGAATAGTAGGAAAACAATGAGACACATTGTGGCACATCAAGGCGCGCACCTCGCTTATATGATGTGCCCCGCAAGAGTAGTGGGGTGCACTTTTATTGCCTCAAAGCTAGTTTGAATCTCAGACAATTCAAGTCTATTGGAATCTAGGGCAATTTACACCCTTTTGTATGTCGGGCAATTTATACCCTATTACATATCAGGACATATTTGAATCTCGGACAATTTGAGTCCATGGGCAGTCTATACCTTTTGGATGTTGCACATTTTATACCCTTCTGTGTCTTGTGCATTTTAAGCTCATTTGTATCTCGAGCATTTTAAGCCCATTTGTATCCTGAGCATTTTAAGCTCATTTGTGTCTCGAACAATTCAAGTCCATTGGTATCTTAGGGATACTTGCAATTTTCTCATGACACATTTTTCCTTTGTCTTAAATCAGATCAGATTGAATCATTGGGCCAAATATGACCTTAATTCCATTTGTTTAGTTTTCCTTCTTTCATGGATGTGTATAAATTACAAGTTTTACTTTCACTTTGATGGCCTGCTAGCCTACATTGATCAGTGAGGCCTTGGATTAATTTTGCTGGACAAGTTTGAAATTTGACCTTTTAACTAATCTCAATTGTGCTGCAGCAGGCTAGCTTAAGTTGCTTTTCATTTGGCTTCTCTTCCTCTCTCCCTGTATATCTTGAGGGGAGATAGAAAGTTGACCAGGGCATGTGGTGTGGCGTGTAGGCTGTGGGTTCAACAGTGCAAACAGCGGGACCCGATGATAGCGACAAAGGCGAGTTTCTAGTTGCGGATGATGACAAATTCGACGAAAATAATGGCATGCCTCGCTGGCAATGGGCTTGCATAACGCCGACAGAGGTCATATATGTGTGCCATTGATGGATGAGGATAATGCCCATATAGGCTTTATTGACCCTAACAATGGTACATAGTCGGAATCAGATGGTCCTGAATAGCCCTTGAGGAATGGTCAGATCGGAAAGGCTTTAAGGATGCAAGTGACAACCACGATGATATTCATATAAGAGGGAGAATGGACAGTGATGTATGGTCTTCACATTGCCATAGTTACACTATTTGCGGCAGAGGAGATAAGTTCATGGTGGAAAGCTCTTGTTGGAGCAATAGCCTAGTGTCATGCTACAATGGTTCCTTGGAGTTCTCTTCATTCTTGCTTTGATATGGACGGATACAATAATCGAATGGAATCGAAATTGTTGTGCTCCCTTTAGAACTTTTATACCTATTTCTCCTCCCTATCTTTTTCTTCTCTGGGTGCCACTTCTAGCATGCAGCTTGGGGTTATTTGGTAAAGATTATCCATCTATTCTCCTTTCTTTGCATAAGAGATCATATTTTGTAAATGAACAAGAAACTTTAGAATAGTTAGGAAGGGAAAAATTAATGGGGGCTAGTTGTGATTCTATTGAGATATGAGTAGGATATTGGAGTGATTGATATGATTCGAAATTGAGGAATAGATATACTCTATGATTCATTCAGATCACCCCTTCCATATGATATAATCAGAATTTTCATTTAAAATGATTATACCGCAACATCCTTTGAGTTTCCGCTCGTTGGTTCTGAGCTCAAAGCCCACACAATTCACTTTTCACATTTTATTTGCGTAAACTTTTTATGTTCAACAATGAGGTCCATTTGCTCCGATATGCCTAGAGAACTGAGTATCCTAGTAGCCTATCATTTAGTAAAATGAGTTTTCAGTTCATACCCATTTTCCTCGTGTACGTACATACACATGCATATTGCATAGGTACACGACGAATGGGCCTAAAATAATGTAAGGCTTGCAGAGAAGAGATATGTACAACTTGTGATTTCAAAAAAGTGAAAGCAAAAATGACTCAAATGCCACCTACATTCTCTCCAGTCATAATCGTCAAGCATAATTCACATTGATCAACATTCTCAGTTAGCAATTGATATTTAGAGACATATAGAAATTTATAAAGTAAACCATATAACTTACCTCTAAATGCGAACAACCGCTAAGCAATTCCTCTAAATCAGAAAACTGCACTACAAGCCTTCTACGTTCAGCTAAAGAGCTCAAATATAGAGTCCTGCAGAATATCTAGTTATTAGAGGGGAAAGAAGATAATGACCGGTAACAATCTGATAATAGTATCATGTAATAAATTTGGAGCAAAGAATATTTTTATGATAATGTCTTCTGCTCTAGCAAGCTCAGATTCAAAACCTAGTAGATATACTGTACAACAACAACCAAATAGATACACTGCACAGAAGGTAAATGACTTTCCACAAAAGAAGGGAAATATCACTTTAATAATACAATTTATGCAAAGACTGACAATTCACGGGCAATTATGCACTTTATCCAGAACTTTCCATTAGTTTCAACAAGCATACTCTAGAAGTATACAGCGTTCAAACAGATCAAGGAGAGCAATAAACAGGTAGTCTTATCCCATCCATTTAGAGTTGGCTTTATCGAGCTAGTCAGTAAGGTTACCTCCACATATATCCGCGAAGGCTTACTCTGAGTTTTCCATTACTCTCTTTTTTCTCTGTGAACAAATTGGCAAATTCATCTTTTCCTTGGGAGTAAAAGGGTAGGATCATCTAACCATATTTCATTGATGAGTAAATGAAACTACTTACACATAAAGGTAACATATATTGGAAAAGAAAAAGCTGTTGTATGAACTCAATTTAATCATTCATGTTGACCTTTATGCGCTAAGACGTGTGAACAAAAAATTGAACTTTATTGCTTTTTTCGCACACATCTATAAAATGGAAACAAACGAGATATATGGTTCTTGCATTAAGGGGCTGTTTGGTTGTTGTGGGGCTGTTTGGATTAGTTTTTTTTGTGGTAAAAGAGGGGAAAGCTGCCAAAAATGTCAGCTTTTTGGCAGCTTTCCCCCAAAATCTGCTTTTTAAGAGCTGATTTTGGGGGAAAGCTGCCAAAAAGCTGACATTTTTGGCAGCTTTC
>BQKN01000968.1:328002-375617 GCA_022839385.1 Asparagus kiusianus
TGCTTGTTTGGTTTGCAAATGTAACTTTAATTGTTTGTTTGGAAAGTATAAAAAGTGGTCCCTACTCAAATGATCATATTGGTTGGAATTATTATTTATTATTTTTTTCTAACTTCAATGACAGCTTTCTCCTAAAATCATCTCTTTTTTTTATGAAATCACTTTACATGCCACATCAGCATATGAAATCACTTTATACTATTTTCACAACTACAAACAAACAATTGAAAGTGATAAAAGCTGACATTGAGACCCACTTTTTTACACTTTCCATCTTTTACATGGTAAAAACATACAACCAAACAGCCCCTAAAGGTACAGAATACAGAAATAGAGCTTCAAAGCACCATACGAGGGTTCAGATGATGATAACTATCATCATGCATAATTAATAACCCCTTTTTAGCAAGCAATTAATTGAAATGCTTGGCTGAGAAAGATAGACGACAAAACAATAATAATCTACCTGAGATCCCGGCACTTTTCCCCTAACTGCGAAAGTAACTTCCCGCTCAGATTCTCACAATTATGCAAGTAGATCTCATTTAGCGACGGTCGAGCCAACATCTCAATCGACGAATCATCAAGCCTTGCGCAATCCAGCTTCAGGCTCTTCAAGTACGGATTTTGACGCAGAATCGGCCTTAACAGATCCAGCGAAGGCGCAATGTCCTAAACCCCAACAAGATCCAAACTCTGACGAACCAATAAATTAATCAACCGATCAAAATTAGGGCGGATGGCTTACGTTGACGTGGAACGACGAGACGAAGGTTAGGGTTTGCGAGGCGCAGTGGCGGAGGGATCTGCACGTGGCGGCGGCGGAGCAGATGGATCGGACGTCGAGCTTGGAGAGGATCGTAGAGATGACGGTCGACGGGAGGACGAGATCGAGTCGGGATAAATGGTTCGGGTGTTTCGGATTCGTTCCGGGTTCGTCCCGGACCGTTGTGTCGGTTTTCGTCGATCGTTCTTCGGCCATTTCGTCGGGTCGTGTTGGCAAATTTTTTTGGATCTGGGGGTAGGAAGAAAAAGGGACGGAAGCCGATGGTGGAGGATTTTATCCGTGGGTGCTGCCGCTGGGAAAATTCCCGGGCGAGTTATGCTAAGTGGTGCCTAAGCTTTTAACAATTTGCAATTTGGTTACTCGAGTTTACTGTGGGCGTCGAGATTTGCTAACGTCGATAGTCATCATCATTTATACCAAGGGGGCTGTTCGTTTTGCAAAAAATTTTAGGAAATCAAAGAATAGGAAACCTATTTCCTATAATAATTGTTTTGAGGTTGTTTGGTTGGTTTAAAAAAGAAAGAAATTATAGAATAGGAGATGAGATGAGATGAGTTGTCACCTTATTATTGGATGATGTGAGTGATTTTTTTAAAAAATTGTTTTGAGGTTGTTTGGTTGGTTTAAAAATAAGGAAATGAATTAGATGTATATTATTGGATGATGTTTTGAGGTTGTTTGTGTTTGGTTCATTTTTAAAAATAAGAAAAATAGATGAGATAAGATGAGTTGGAGGTATATTATTGGATGATGTGACACATACTTAAGGAAATCAATTTCTTGTTTTTTTTTTAAGAAATGGATGAAAATGAAGGTTTAATGAGATGAGATGAGTTGTCACAATATTATTGGATGGTGTGTGTGATTTTTAAAAATGGGATAAGATGAGATGTGATGAGTTGGATGATGTGACACATTTCTTGTGTTTGGTTTATTTTTAAAGGTAAGAAATGAGATGAAATGAGATGAGTTGGAAGATAAAAATAATATTTTATTAGATGTTGTGGGTAAGTTTTAGGGATGGAAATGGATAAAAATATTATTTTATTGATTTTTTTATTCCGATTTCTTTTTTTTTTTGGTTTTTAGGAAACCAACCAAACGGGCCCCAAAGGGAAAAATGCTAGACGCCCCGAAATAAGATATGGAATGTACCTGGCCCCAAGTCAAATTTATCATGTATATAGTCCCTTTATACAATATTTTATTGTTCTTAGGCCCCAATATACTGTGCCAACTCAGCCCAATTTGAAAACTTTTACTTATCCACAAAATGCCCTTAAACCGAAAAAGCAGCATTCAAAATTGCTGTCGTGAATGAAAGAGTTGAAAAAGCCATAGAAACGATAATAAACGATGTTATTAATTACACAGCAAAAGGACGCTCACCCCCCTCCTGCCTTGCTAAGGAAAACCCTGAATCATGTGGCGATGAGAGTATTTAAGATACCACTGAAGCTTTAATGGACTTGTGCGGTTCATCTCAGTTGTAAAAGCACAAGATAATTGTATCGGAAAAAAAATCAAATCAGCTCACAAGAGGGTATTTCTTCATGAGTTAGATGGTAAGCATGTATAACAGTTCACAAAAATTTTAATTTAATTGTAAAGATTGAGAGTTAATTGTTGATGTTGAATGACAATTGTTAAGGTTGAGAAAGTTTTTAATTATAAAAGTTATTTGTAAAATTTTGGATTTAGTTGTGAATGACAGTTGTTAAGGTTGTACGTTAGTTGGTAATGTTGAACCGTAGTTGTTGAGATTGAGTAGTAGTTGTTGTTGTTGTCGAGTGGTAGTTCTTGTTGTTGTAGATTAGTTATTACTCTTATGTCTTAGTTATTACTCTTACGCCTCATATGCATCAATCCACCTCAAGATGTCATGGAAAAGGATCTCTACCAATACACAACTAGCTCAAGTTTTTTTTTTCACGCCAAAGCAGAGAGGTCATTGAAAGAATAAGTGCTCTAGATCCTCTTGAGCTTAATTACGCAGCATACGTTTACTCTCGTGAACAATAAGTAGATGCATAAGCCTGCTTTGTGTAAGCAATCTACCCCCCACAAAGCAATCCATTGTACAAATGAATGTCTAGGAATAGACATACCTCACCAAACAATAGAAGCCTAGAGTTGATTTTGATAATTTCTATTGAATAGGAACTGCAATGCTTCAGCCATGGCAAACTTCCCTGCATGCACCCAAGAGTAGGGGTGGAAATGAACCAAATAATTAATAAATAGTTCGACAATTGTTCGAATAAGTATTCGGTCATATTCGATTCGGTAGTTCATTTACCACTAAACAAATATTTTTTAGTATTCGAGTTTACTAACGAATAGAATTTAACCAGATGTATATTCGTTTCGTTTGTCTATTAAATATTCGTTTAAAATTTGATCATAATTTATTACTTGTATTATTGCACATATGATGTTATATTTTTAACCCACGTACCATTTCTACTTAAGTTTTATATATTGATTTTAAGATTTAAATAATCTTAAATATGTTTTCTAATTTAAATTTAAATTTAAATATATATACATCATATATTATAAATGAATACATTTTATTTATGAATTCTAATACTATTTGAAAATCAAATTCTTTAGCGGTATAAATATACTTTGATATTCGATAAGTATTTGTGAATATTCATGAATATTTATCAAATACCAAGTATTCGAGTTCGAATTCGAAAAACTAGATATATGAATATTAGAGTTCACATTCGAATTCGATAATTTTAAACAAATACAAATACGAACACCTTAGTATTCGATTCGATTCGATCGTTTACCACCCCTACGGCCAAGAGCCAATAACCTCTACTGCAACATTAGTAGGATCACTCTTTCTAACAAGTCAGTCTCTCACATGCAAGAGACTCTTCCAAAACCATGAGTCCACCGGCCTAGTTGTAAAGGTTCATTGTTAGCTATTAACTTCCGAAGTTAGTTTGTTAATGTTGAACCCTAGTTGTTAAATTGATCGATGCAGTACTTGTTTATCTTTTTCAATAGTTGTTAATGTTCGGTATTAGTTATTAAGTTTGTAAGCTAAGTCGTTAACCTTATAAATTAGTTGTTAAGCTAAATGGCTAGTTGTTAATTTAGCTGATTTCAACCAAATCTAATTCATGTATACTTATTCAATTATCTCCATGCCAAAGTTGTCTTCATACTTTTGTCCTACATCAAGTTTTTCTACTTGTTATAATTTTATGGACAAACTTGCATAACAAATGAGAAAAATACACTGGGATACATATGAAGATTATGTATTCAAACACTATGTTATCTTGGTCCTCAAGGGCTTAATGTTCCAACTTTCACTAGTAGAAAAACGAGCAATCTAGACGGAAATTTTCGTCTAGGTTGGTACAACTAGACGGAATTCCGTTTGGTTTGCTCCGTCTAGTCTGATTCCGTCTAGGTTGAGTCAAACTAGACAGAATTTCGTCTAGGTTAATCAACCTAGATGGAATTCTACCTAGACAGAATTAGGAAATCCGTCTAGGTTGGCAACCTAGACGGAAATCTGTCTAGGTTATCATCATAGAAAGAAATCCGTCTAGGTTGATTATTACAACCTAGATGGAAATTCCGTCTAGTTTGAGTCATACTAGACGGAATTCCGTCTACGTTGATATTTTTTCAACAAAAAAAACTATTTACAATTTGTGTTCCTTGTATAATTAGATTAATACATGAATACATCTAATAAATACTGTGTACATGAATACATCCATCCATCCAAATATAATCAAAATTCATAACAATTCCATTTAAAACCAAATATAATCAAATCCAACAATGCACAAATCCAACCATCCATTCCAAAATATATATCAACCAATTCCGTCTAATATATACATCCAACAGCATATATACTAACAATGTACATGTATAAGATAGGATACACGACATGAATGAATGTAGTGTTATAACAAATGAAACTATTTATTGCATTAAAAATAAAAAACCTCATCTATCATCGTCATCGGCAGTCTCTATCCCGGTTACGAGAACAAGTGCTGCTCCCTCTAATATCTCCACTCTGAATGTTTAATTGAATAATCATTATATGGTGTTTGATAACATATTAAATAAAAATAAATTTATAAATATAAGAAAAAATAAGGTACCTGAGCGCTGCTCTATCTAGTATCAGAATTATCGCCTATCGGGCTTATGATCTGTATGATACCACCATACGCGCTATAAGGAATCGCACCGCCTAAATATTATATAACATACCCCATGAGATCATCCATTGAGTTTTTCGTCAGTGCAACTTTAGTCATCTCATTAGTCACCTGAATATGCAGCTCCTTGTTAATCTTGTCAATCTTGTCAATCAAATACGCAAAGATACGTGCGACAAATGGCATAGCCTTGAAACTGCTTGGGGATGATCTCATTGATGTAGATGGCGTGGAGGATGTTGTGGATGATCTCATGCTTATGCCGGGTGAAGCTCCAACACCATGTAGAGGATATCTTCCTCTCCTATTATTAGGGAGAAATAAATATTAAATTTATGATTACTAGAATTCAATAATGTTAAACAAATATAAATAGGAACGTAGTACTCAAATTGATTCGATTTTTTATCATCCATACCTATTATGACCCATCAGGTTCTATGTGAGAGTGATGTTCTCCTCTACAGAAAGCATGTGAGGGTCCGGCTCGGTTTGTTCCCCCTCATGTGAAATGTACACTGATGCAGCCTCCTTGGATGCAGACTCATATCCCTCCTAAAGCACAAATATATAGTTAATTCAAGGTAAAGACCATATTATTTGTGTTCTCGTTTCCTCGTAATATTAATATAGTTAATGATACTACTCAAGATATGTATAAGTCTCATCAACAACTCGAGATTTGCCTTGATCTTATCCCGATTCTTCTTATCACCCCTATATCTATCACGAAAAGTACCATACACCGCTTTTGCCCTTAAGTGTATTAGCATTAATGATTTTCCCTATCATATTATAAATTATGAGATTTTATAATCATACTAAGCATTAAGATTATTTAAAGCTTTAAGTGTCATATACCGTATCCTGACAATAAACATCCTCCAGATTGGCATAGGAGTGTGAGCCCAAGTGGTGGTCATGCAGCTTCTTTCTTCTATTTTCTGACCCCTTCGTGGATTTATTCTTAAAAAATATCTGTAAATATGCAATGAAATAATATCTTAAAACTATAAAGTAATTTTCATGAAACTAACTTTGACGGCATTGCTGTCCCAATACATGAGGAGAGCCGTGAAATGAATCTCGTTAACTCTGTCATCAAGGTTTGAAAACCTCTGTCAGTCCTCCTCATACATGTCATAGGTTTCATGTTTGATCTCATGCCTCCATTGTTTGAGGATTGCTTCAACCTTGACATTAAACACATAATTCTAAGCCCCCTTAAAGCCCTCAAGGCAGAAGCAGTCCTGTAGATTTACATACACATTTAGTAAGGATAATTTAATATTAATTACTAATTATTAATAAATAAAAAGCTAAAGCAATATGCAGTTACCATAAGCTCAGTCCATATCGCCTCATATGCGGTCCATAGTATTTCTCAGAAATGAAAATAAGGATTGATAATGTTCGCTCTACGCATGAGAACTCCAATATATGCATTCAATCGGGTCGACCAAGGACCAACGGGCAAATTAGAACTATTCTACCGAATTATCGCCCTCATTCCTCTTGGCGGTTGTTTAGATTCAGGCTTACGTCTGCCACGTCTGTTCTCTATGTGATCTGGCTTAGCACCTACAATAATAACATGATAACATATCATATAATATATAAATATGAAAATTAAAAATATTTATATAATTTACCATTCGTTATCTCTCTTTCTTTTGCTGCGAGTGCAACAGCTTTCCTAATATCCAACGTAGGAAGCATTTCCTCTAACTTTCTCGCAGCACGTAGGTGGTACTTCATTGAGTCAGCCTTGGACTTATGAGAGTCCGAAGGTAAGGGTAAACTGAGAATGTCCTGTGTCTTCGGCCGCAAGTCGGTATGGAATGTATATGATGGATATGTCGGGGTCCAAGAAGCATCTACATAAGAAAGGAGAATCATTAATATGAAATTTTAATTAACCATTATTAATTATTAAATATTGAATAGCTACATCGGGTGATGGTTCTGGTGTTGCATCATAGGGGCCTGGTGATGAATAACCCGTATCTGCAACAAATAAACACTATGAGCTAGATAACTAATAATTTATAAAATATATTAAAGTATTCAATAGTTTTTATACCTGTGTCCGGAGATAGTAGTCTATCTTCAGCACCAGTACCTAGGGTGATACTCCGTGATCGATCACCCTCTAGGCTAAAGAGCCTCCTCACCCTCCTCAACTACAAATTCAATTATTAACATAGTTAAGAAAAAAGTTGTATACATGCTCATGAGATATGTTATTATGAAATACATTACTGTTTTTATTATGATAAGCTGAAAATCGGTAATGCAGTGTAACATATATAGTTCATACCTACATCCAGCGCCACATTCTGTGTGTAAGAGAATTCTTGCCAAACATCATCAAATGACCCAATTGGTTCACTATAATTATCTTCACTTTCTTTAATATTTTTCATTGTTATTAGGAAGAGCAACAGATCTTGGCTCCTTGTACAAAACCACTCAATCAGACATGACATTCAGATCTTTCATGAAGAAGTACTGATCAGCTTGTTCTGCAAAAAAGAATTTCTAATCGGTATATTCTTCTTGGTGGAGATTGACTAGTGTAAATCCATAATTATCCTTTTGTTTTTTTGCAGGACACCATCGAACATTGAACATCGTGTAACTAGATTGTTTTGGTTTACCAAAACCGTAAATTACCTTAATAATATCTTCTAATTAGCTATAATATAGTATGTCAGCTAGAATTGGGTTCTGATCTCTTATACTTGAAAAACATTCTTGAGCAAACAAACATGTAAAACCCCGTAAATTTGAATACTTTATGATAAATAATAATAAATATGTTATATGGTGAAAATAATATATTTTTATGTTTGAGTATGATAAGAATTGATTTGAGATCAATTCAATGTATATTTGTAAAAATATGAGTGCAAATGCACAAAACATGCACAAAGGCCAAAAGAGTGAAAATCTGGGAATAAAGACCAGTTGAGAGTTTCTATATTTTACACATCGATGTAGTCAGTATCTGGAAAAGTGTAAAAGACCAAAGTTATAGGTCTCTTCAATAACTTTTCAACAAATCTTAGATCACCTTATTCCAAAATCGAATAAGAAAGTTATAGCCTTTTTACCAAACCCCAGTCTGAGCATGACCCAAAAACCTGCGCAGTCGACCGCGACGGTCGACCGATGGGCGAATCTATTTCTGTCAGGTTTGTTTCGGGTTGGGTTTTATTTATACCGAACCTAGTTGTTATCCTATGTATATATACTCGTTTTAAAGCTCTTTTAACCCTTTTTCACGTGAGATTAACACCAGCAACCTTCCTCCTCAAACTCTAACCCTAATTGTGAGTTTTGGGAGAGATCTCGGGGTGTTTGTCGAAGGAAAGGTGAGGAATTATGATATTTAGCATCGAGATATCATTTGTTGTTCGTTTCAGAGATATGTTCACGTGCAAAGGCAAGATCACTTGCATCCAAACTCATCCCCATAGTTAAATAACTAGCTTAGAAGTTTAATTTGTGTTTACATGCTTAGATCTTAATCTAATGTGAAAAGATCAGATTTTTATTGTTAGATCTGAAACAAGTGTTAGATCTACATGTTTTTCTTGCTGTTTATAATAGAAACATGATCATGATCATTAGGGTACTTCAAAATTTTGTTTTTAACTTGTTAATCATGTTCTAATCTTGTTTAAACCCTAATTTGATATTTAATTGAGTTTACATGTGGATTAAAATGAGAAAACCCTAGGTTTGTGATACCTAAGTGTTAAAAAATATGATTTAATGAATGTATATCTTTTTGAGATGTTTGGCAATCATGCTTATGTTTAATATGTTAAAAATTCATGCTTTAAATTGAAGAATTTGGTTAATTAGGTTAAAAACCCTAATTAGATTAACACAAGAGTTTGATTTATGTTCGAGATAATTTCAACAAGTGATTATCAAAGTTTAAGTGTTGTTGTATGTTTTATATATGTTTCAGTATGTTTTAAACATGTTTGAATCACAAAGTCAACATGAACACAACACTGTGCAGAAACCTGCATGTTTCTGGAATTTCTGTGTTCGGTCGACCGTGCCTTAGCGGCGGTCGACCGCGTGCCTAGAAGAAGCCTGGCAACCCTGAAAACCTGTCACGATCGACCGCCTCATAATTACGGTCAACTGCCAACTTCTTTTATGGCCTGTGCATGTTTGTTTGGCTTTGTTTAATTTTCGAGAGAGATTCTCGATCCTGTACTGATATGTTATTGTTTAACAACTGAGATGAAGGTGAACACTAGTTATGGACACGCACACCGAGATATGTGCACGTACACTTAGATTATGTTGTGTTAACATATTTTTATCTTATGTTGAGCTGATGAATACAAATGGGAGAGTATAGTCATTTTTTATGTATCCGGAAATATGGAGATAAAATCTATTTTCGCAGGATGATTGAGTAAGAGTATTACAAAAGTATCTTCTTTTCATGTATTCGAAATAGGGAGATAAAAACCTATTTTCGCAGGACGATTGAGTAATAGTATTACAATAGTATCGTTATTCATGTATCCGGAATAGGGAGATAAAACCTATTTTCGTAGGATGATTTAATAAGAGTATTACAAAAAAAAATCTTTATTTCATGTATCCAGAATAGGGAGACAAAACCTATTGCCGCAGAGCGATTGAGTAAGAATATTACAAGAGTATCACTATTGCACAAGGAGATGTACACATATATGTATTATCAGTTGTAGTTACTCACATGTTAGATTACCCATGAGTAGGGTTCATTCTTTGATTTGTGGCATACAGGATATGACTGTTTGTGGAAAAATTCGATGTAAATGAAATGAAAGAAAATTTGATTTGTATTCTATCAAAATCGATTACAATTTGGATTCCGATTACAAAAGAGAAGAGAATGAATTTGATTCTCTCCTTTGTTTAAAACTGGGTCCTTCTTGGTAGCGATGAAGTGCCTCATTCGAATGCTCGCGTCGAATTCGCTCTCCGTTGACGATCCGACCGTACTATCTCACTAGAACAATTGACTTGTTTGATGAATTCGGTTTAAAACTCTTAATGAGTGTAAAGAACTCTAAAACGAGTTGAAAACTCTGAAAAGAGTTGACGAAAAAACCGAATAACCGATTAATGTAATTAAACACAAGTTTAATTACTAACTCTTAAATGAGTTGCAGAACTCAGAGCGAGTTGAAAACTCTGTAACAGCGTTGTTAAACCGAAGATTCGGTTGATAGCCAAGTTGATTTGCCGTTGATGAAGGGATTTCCCTCAGATTTGATTTGCTAACTACTTAGTAGTTTGTTGATCTTTAGAGAAATCTCCTCCTCCGTGTGGTTAAGCTGCTGAGATTTGCTAACCTTAAGCGGTTTTTATGCCAGCACACGTCCACCCCTTACTCGGTTGAGTAAGTCGGTCATTTATAGGGGGATTAGGGGTGTAACTAACCCCTAAATCCACTCCTAAGTGGGCGAAAATCCCTCAGATCGTGGGATAACGGTTTTGAGGCCGTTCGGCTTGTGTTTGAACAAGTCAAACGCCTAATTTGGCGTTCTGGGCCTTAACTCTGCGTCTAAGGCCTGAGACGCAGAGTTAAATCTTTGTCAAAGGTTGGAAACGCACAGGCCGCATGCGTTCTGGAATTAGAGACGCACAGGTCACTTGTGCGTTGAAATCAACTCTGCTTCAAGAGTTTGGGACTCATAATTGAGTCTGTTGAAGAACGCACGTTATGTGTGCGTTTTGTGCTTTAACTCTGCGTTGCAGAGTTAGGTGCCTGCTGGAGAACGCACAGGATGTGTGCGTTTGGAATTTTAGAAATGCAGAAGTGAACTCTGCGTTTAAGAGAGGTTGTTGACTTGTAACCTCGTCCATTATAACACTGCAAAGGCTACTGCTTATTGATCTTTGCCTGTTATAGGATGTGAAAGTCATCAGATTGTAACTCTCACTGTTAATTGTGAAGGCCACTGAACAGAGTTTTCATCAGCTGTCGAAAGTATCGTTGAATTGTAACTCTTCTCAATCTATGTGAAAAGTCCTCCATTTGTAACCTTCGTTTGTCGGCACGAAAGCTATTTGATTGTAGCTTCCATTGATGGGAATCTGTGATTATTTGCCCACAGCTCTCCACCAAGCAACTCACCAACTAAGTCCAACCTTTTATTTCTGAAATCATTATACTGCTCATCAGCCTCTCTAATAGTTGCTAATATAATATTGGTCATGTTATTGTTGTAGCCATCAAGATCAATCATCTCAAATATGAGGTTGTATTTGTGGCGATTGTAGAGCCGCGGATGCAGTGATTTGGAAATTGCTTATGTTTCGATTGCAAGGACGAATTCTGCTTCTTGATTTGAAGGAATCATCACCTCGTAATCTCTTCTTAATCCACGGGGATCAACTATCCATCGTGATTTTTAGACAGCCTACAGAACCCCCTCCAATGTTTTCGAAAGTTCGCGGTTGACTGGGATGAATTTTCGGAATACTTTGGATCCTAAAATTTAATTGGTTGGTCATTCACTCCGTCTGATTTGAAGACGATGTGAACTTGGTTGTTAGAATGTTAAAATTTTGTTTCCTCGAACCAAACAAGATAGCTTTTGAATCTTGATGACAATGAATTTAGTCAAACAAGCTAAAGCCTTAGTCATTGCAGATGACCCAAATAGGAGCGACGATGATGACAATCTTATCTGGATTCTTGAGATACTCCACTCGATCTGCAATGAGGTGTATTTGTCGAATTTCGTGTTGCTAATTATAATCTGCCTGTACCCATCCAATAGACTCCACAGTGGAGTCGTCTGTTTCTTCTCGGTTTTGGTCACCTTGATAGCTGCCATCAGTCCCTCTCTATTTATTTGGAACCAAGTCTTGGCTTTAAACATCGAAAAATTCGTTTGGTTGAGTCAGAACGCACAGGTAAATTCTCTGTGCCAAAGAATTTGAAACGCAGAGCTGAATCCTGCGTTCAGAAGTTCACTCAAGGCAGACGCAGAGGTGGATTCTCTGTGCTGAACCATTAAAACGCAGAGTTAAGCTCTGCGTTCAGAAGTTCAAGCAACGCAGACGCACAGGCCGCGTTTGGCGGGATTCTGGGCCTAGAATCTCGCCCTGATTTGACAGCTCACAACTGTCTATAAATAGACCGCTGATGCTCAAATCAAAAGTCATTCGACTTTTTGCCTCCTCTTTTTTCGAAAGATTTTAACGAAGATTCTTCGTTTTTTAATTCCAGTGAACCCTGTTCATCTTCTCCGATCCTCCTCCTCAATGGCTCCGAAAAAGAGGACTGTTTCTCGTCCAAGGTCGACCACTGCCGCAGCGCCGCCGCCACAGGCTTCCCTCGTCGATGGTAAGTGTTGACTTTTACGGCCGTCAAACTTGCTTCGGCGAGTTCTTCGAAAACCCTAGATGGGTTCTTGTGAACGAGGAAGATGACTCGTTTTGATGCTGTAACGCAGAGTTGGGACTTTGTGTTTTGAATTTGAAACATTGAGGCCTGACCTCTGCGTTAACAAATTTTTAACGCCAGATCTAAACTGTGCGTTCGAAAATTTAACGCAGAGCTCGACCTCTGCATTGATAAAATTAAACGCCAGATCTGAACTGTGCGTTTGGAAGCTTGACGCAGAGCTCGACCTCTGCGTTAATAAACTTTTGAACGCCAGATTTGAACTGTGCGTTTGGAAGCTTGACGCAGAGCTCGACCTTTGCCTTAATAAACTTTTGAACGCCAGATTTGAACTGTGCGTTTGGAAGCTTGACGCAGAGCTCGACCTCTGCGTTAATAAACTTTTGAATGCCAGATTTGAACTGTGTGTTTGGAAGCTTGACGCAGAGCTCGACCTCTGCGTTAATAAGCTTTTGAACGCCAGATTTGAACTGTGCGTTTGGAAGCTTGACGCAGAGCTCGACCTCTGCGTTAATAAACTTTTGAACGCCAGATTTGAACTGTGCGTTTGAAAGCTTTCTCTCTTTCTAGAGATTTTTTCCCTTCGTTTGACTTCTCTATTGACTGATTAAGTACTAATTGAGTACTTTTCTCTTTTTGCAGTGCCTTATACCCGTGAACCTCTTAATCTTCGTCATCACTTTGGGCGTGAAGGTGGCGTGGATTTAAATATGCAATTCAATTTGCGTCAAGAACTCCCAATATTCTAGGATTCCGACAAGGACCGTGTCACCCTAATCTCGAATCCAAGTCCAGCTGTACTTAGGGTTCTAGTTACAGATGCTAAATTTGAAACCGAATCCCGTAAGAAGCTCACCAAGCCAGCTTTTTTTTGGAGATCGTATCACCATCACGAAAGAGATCATGCACGGCGGACATTATAAATGGTTAAGGCAAATCGGAGATCGTCGCTTCTTCCTCCCTGATATGCACATGATGTTTCCCATCTCTTACTACCAGTGTGCTTCTGTTCCCCGCCACATGAATTGGGACTTGGTGAGAGAGCAAGATGGGGTAGCTGTTGGGGTTGTGACTTACAAGGGCGTACATACCGTCGGTTATAATCGACAAGTATCAGCCTTGGAACCCTGCTTATTCTCACGGGGATATCCCTTAGGAGAAACAGCTAGTGCAGCCAACACCTTCATACGTAGATTTATGGCCGCAAAAGGAGAATTCCCCTCTTCAGTATTTAGAACTCCTGGATAGGTACATTCTACTAAGTCAGGGTGGTGGGCACGGATGACGAAATTCATATTAGCAGAATTAAAGGGGCCATTAGCTCAATCTGGGCTTGGTTGCCCTATTAAGGCTACCCAATGTGGTATTGCTTTTAGCCATTATAATTTCTTTGCCATTCTGGAGAGGTACAATCCGGAGACTTGTACATTTTTCACACCAGAAGGAGAATTAGGGTTTGCCCTACATGAAATGTTTGATGTCTCGGGTCTTCCTTTTAGAGATTTACCCTATGAAGAGTTCGTCCCTGGATCAAGTGAGCTGAAGATTTTGAAGGAGACGAACCCCGATGTATATGACACTCTATGGGAGGTGATGTGTCATTTCCAAATCTGCAGCTAACTGACAGGCTCGCGTGGGCGTGGTATAAAACAGCTATCTTGGGCTGAATACCTTTTTCAGAATTTGTCTCATAAGACTGCTACCGTGTCTCGTCGGGAGGCGAGCACCCCTGAGGCCATCCAAGCTTTGATTAATGATGCCACCGTTCACTATGTTAGCGAGGGGGTAGAAGATGATTTCCTGGCACAAACCGAATTTGAGAGCTTCCACCACAAGGCAGCCACGCCCATCTCTGACATGGCTTTATTGGCAGATTTTCTCATGTTATGGCTAAAGCGGTGTGTGGTCCCTACCAGGCCGATAGATGCTGTGATGATAGAAGTAGCCTATCCGGCTGTCCTCTTAGCTCACGAGAGACCTGTGAATCTACTTTCAGCCATGACGTGTTGTTTGCAGCATGGTTTGAGGGAGTTATGTCTTGAGTTCATTCAGGTGAAGGAGATAGACTCTGAAGGAAAGAAGAGTTTGGTGACTCCGAATCCTCGAGTACCCTTGCCGTATACTTACTTAATGGCTTGGTACGTATCCCACTGTGCGCATTTGATGAGTGCTCCATCTTCCACGGATGAAGGCTTCATTCCCTTCGTGCAGAGGTTAGAAGAGGCTACTTGGATAGGCACCTACGTAGTGAGGGTCCGTCAAATTCTGTCGAGAGACCTCAATTACGACATCTTCCGCTGCTTCCTAGATTTTGATGGTGGAGGATATGGGCAGGTATTCCAAGATACCGCTGGTCCTAACGGTTTTACCCGTTTAGATGGGGGAGTTTTCCATTGGCTATTAAACACTAGGCCTGGTTATCTCCTCCTCAAGCAAAATGACAAATGTATAATCGAGCCGTATCAACCGTATCGTTTTGCTTGCCAATTTGGGTAAGACCAATTATACGTTGGAAATCCGAGGAGCCAACTTTCAGTTACGGGCAACATATATGAAGGAGCTCGGGCTTGGTATTATTCTACCGCAGGTTGCACTGGAGCTACTTTCAGATTACCCCACAAAACACCTAATTCTCTTCTCTCCATAGCTTTCTGTAACTGGTATCACACAGCTTCTAGGATACCTAATTACAAGCTGAACCTACCCTGTTTACGGGATATTAGAAAGATGTACTCGTCCCGGAAAGGAGCTCGAGTATCTCGTCTGAAGGGGATCGACGAGTTTTTACATTTTGAAGATGAAGCTGAGGAAGGAGAGGAAGAGCTGGGTCTAGAGAGTGCCCCGATAACGAGCCCCACGGCTACTGAAACTCCGAGAACAAAAGCAACTGGAAAGAAGGCTCTTACCGAAGCAGAAGATGTTCAGTACGAGAAACGTACTCGTAGGAAACTGCTAGTAGACCCTCCTGCCCAAAAGCTGATGGCGGATGCTTTTAAATCTGCCGGTGGAGGGGAAGAGCAAGAATCAGCTGCTGCAAGTCATCCCGATCGCACAGGTCCTCATTCTGGGGGTTCTACATTTTCTGAAGAATTTTCCTCTCACCGTCCTTTGGACCCGGAAGAGGGTGGAGATGAATCCTTGATTGGGGATATGGAGGCTTCTCCTGATATTTTACCATTTCCAGAGCAAGCTCCAGATGCTCTTCCTTCATTTGCAGGGACACTGCCTATAATGTCTCCCTCTGAAGGGATTAGATCACATACAGATGATCCATTAATAGATGAAGCTGCAGATTTAAACGAGAACTAGTCTCCTACTTCTTCTGCATTATTGCCACCTTCGGGGGCTATTATTCCTAGCCCTACCACTGGTGTAATGACTAAAATAGATACGACTACAAATTCTCCAGGATTATCGGCTGCGGATGATGAGGAACCGTTAGATTATGGGACCTCTTCTCACAATGAAGATGCTGATGAGGAGGATAGCGATGGTGACAATGATTCCGCTGGTTGGGCTGATCCGCCACCACCCTTTTCTGACAAAGCGTCCGGTTATCTTCCTTTTTACCCTACTGGTAGAAATTACACACTCTGATTTCTCTGGTGTTTCTTTCTTTTATACTGACTGTTCTTTTGTGTAGGTTCTCCAACTCGTGAGGCTGTCGATACGTCATCGTCTCTCCACCCACAAGCAGCAGACATTTCTCCCTCTGACTCATTACCGGTGACGACAAGTTCTTTGCCAGAAGAACCTCTTTCGCTAATGATTCCCCTCAAATCTGTGGGGACGGAGAATACGCTGGGCTCAGGCCAAACAGGAGCACTCATGGCCCTTCCTTCTAGTCCTTCACAACTGGACATCACGATGGCTTCTCCGGCTTCTTCACGGTCATCACCCAATATTCTTTCATCAGGATCTACGATTTTGGGCTCCCCCACAACATCTCCTGCGAGATCTCTAAGTCCAGTGGTCATCCCTTCCATTCTTAAAGTTCTTATACGACTGTTGGAAGATATGATGAAAATAGCGATTAAGGAGGTCAGTGTCGGACGAGCTTCGTTTGATTTTTTTAAGCCAATACTCATGAACTCCCTGAACAGCATTCGATATGTGGACGACGCTCGATGGTTCCAGCACTGCTCCGAGATTATCTCTTGGTTGGAAAAAGATCTGAGGGCTTTAGAGGAATTACATCATGCCGATCTTACTGCCCAGACCACACTAGTTTTTGATGATCTCAAGGCTGAAGCAAACCGTCAGTATGAAACTCTTCAGGAAAATATTACTGAACGGGAGCTTGAGATTGCATCTTTACAAGGGCAATGCATTCATAAACAGCACGCTGTGGATGCCTCTAATGCTACCATACAGACGTCTCGTGCAGAAATTGATCGTCTCAAGGTGGAATTGGCTCGACACGAGGCTGAGCTCGCGCGAGAAGAAGAGATCTTGAAAAGGCTCACACTAGAAAGCGTGAAGACTTATGTCGCTTATCGTTCGTCGGTGCAGGATCTTGAACTTATCCAAAAAGAAACTAATGCGATTGCGCCGGACGAGAGCGCCCTTAGGAAGAAAGCCGAGGTGATGGTGCAGGCTGCTCACGAGGAAAGACTATCTGCTATAAAATCTCGGCTTGTGTCTTTCACTTTTGCTGGTCTGGAGGCTTAATTATGTATCGTTCTTTTTGCTTAATAAGAACAGGGTTTTTGTATCACTCCTTAATATTTCTAAGTAAAATAAAAAAAGTGATTTTGGCTTGTCTCTATTTATTGCATGTGTCGTGCTCTGACTTGCAACAATGAAGTTATGTGGAAAATGCCCAAATTTTTTTTAAAATTTCCTTTATTATCATCTAAGATTATTTCAGAAAAATTTTAACTTGTTGGGGATGAGTTTATGAACACTCGTTATTCCTTTGTAGAAGAATTAACTGGTTCAAACGGGTTAGAACTATTAGAGGTGTCTTGTTAACATAACAGAGATTTGGGAATCTATCGCTCTATTGGAAGGAGTCAATAGATTAATTTTGTCAGCGGTATGATTTTAGCATGACATGCGAGAAATTACGGTCAGGGAAATTTTGAGGGCTTATCGCTCTGCCGGAGAGAGTCGATAAGTAGATTTTTGTCAGAGGTGTAGTATTAACGTGATAGGAAAAATATTACGATCGGAGCAATTTTGATGACCTATCGCTCTATTGGAGAGAGTCGATAAGTAGATTTTTGTCAGAGGTGTAGTATTAACGTGACAGGAAAAATATTACGATTGGAGCAATTTTGAGGACTTATCGCTCTATTGGAGAGAGTTAATAAGTAGATTTTTGTCAGAGGTGTAGTATTAACGTGACAGGAAAAATATTACGATCAGAGCAATTTTGAGGACTTATCGCTCTATTAGAGAGAGTCGATAAGTAGATTTTTGTCAGAGGTGTAGTATTAACGTGATAGGAAAAATATATTGATGTGATTTGAACCCATCTAGGGGACTTAGCGTCTCGCTGGGGAAACTTGCTAAGTGGTTTATCATCGGAGTGATGATTTACGATATTTGTGATTTGGACGAGATTTTGAGAATTTTATCACTTAGTTGATAAATTGGATATTTACTACTCCTCTAGGGGAGAATTAGTAAATTGATCATGATTTGAATGATTTTGAGGACTTATCGTTCTGTTGGTGAGAATCGATAAGTGGATTTTGACAAAGGAATTATCGTTACGATGATGTAAGCTAAATTCAAGCTCTGTGGTGATGACATTCGTCTAAGGTGTAATATTAACCTGACGAGGATTTAAACTCTGCTGATGAAATACAGAGGTTTAACAATGTCATGTTAAAAGAGTTCATGAACTTAAGAAATAAGTATCATGTTTTGCCACTACAAAGGTGTGTCCTTTGTTTTAAATAATCACAACGCAGGGGTGACCTTTGCGTTTAAAGTTCGAAACGCAAAGTTAAGAACTCTTATAACGCAGGTCTAAGCCTAGCGTTTGGGGACTTAAACGCAGAAGTGAACTCTACGTTAAGATCTAACCGATCTTATCGATTAACGCAGAAGATTGTGTTTCAGAATTGGTTGGGGTTCTTTCTTAGAGTCCCGAACAGATTTAACAGCTTGACGGCTGTTATAAATAGGCCTGTAAGGTCACATCAAGAGTCATTCGGCTCTTTTTATTCTGCTTAGTTCCGAGAACGAGAATTCTCATTTCCATTAATTCACCGACGAACTTCGTCTTCCCAGATCAGTTGCATTCATGGCGCCTAGGAGAATGAGCTCGGGCTCCAAGAAAGCCGCTAAGGCCGCTTTGGAGGTATCACCGACCGAGAACGCCGGCGGCGTTGTTACCTTCACGGGCGCTTCGACATTGCCGCCGTCGCTGGATGGACCTCACTGCTGTGGTAAGCGGCGGCCACAATAACTTGTTTCGACAAGTTCTTTGGAAACCCTAGATGGGTTCTTCTCAACGAGGAAGATGACTCGTTTCTGTCGAAAACACAGAGTTGCAACTCCGTGTTAAAACTAAAAAACCACAAAGTTAAAACTTTGCGTTTAGGAAACGTAGAATTAAGTCCCCACGTTGAAATTGCAAAAACCGCAGAGCTAAAACTCTGCGTTTAGGAAACGTAGAATTAAGTCCCCACGTTAAAATTGCAAAAACCACAGAGCTAAAACTCTGCGTTTAGGAAACATAGAGTTGAGTCTCCATGTTAAAATTGGGAACGCAGGGCTAAAACTCTGCGTTTAGGAAACATAGAGTTGAGTCTCCATGTTAAAATTGGGAACGCAGGGTTAGGACTTTGCATTGATTATGAACTCTAAACATGAGTTTAAAATCTGCGTAAATCTTGAATAACACGTCTTTTGAGTTCTGTGTTAAAGATAACTAACGCAGAATTAAGAACGCCGATTTTGAAGCATGCGTTCAAGATAAATGATGCAGACTTTGAAGTTTGTGTTCAAGAAAGATAACACAGCCTTTGAGGTCTGCGTTCGAGGAAGATAACGCAGGCTTTGAGGTCTGCGTTCAAGGAAGATAATGCAGTCTTTTGAGGTCTGCGTTCGAGGAAGATGATGCAGACTTTGAGGTCTGCGTTCAAGAAAGATAACGCAGACTTTGAAGTCTGCGTTCCAGGAAGATAACGCAGACTTTAAGGTCTGCGTTCAAGGAAGATGATGCAGACTTTGAGGTCTGCGTTCAAGGAAGATGACGCAGACTTTGAAGTCTGTGTTCAGACTTGGAAACACAGATTTTAGAGGATGCTTGATGTTCCTCTTCATTAGCAATTCTTTTTTATTACTAATTTTAGTTTCTTGTTTCGCAGTGCTTTTTCCCAATGTGCCGCTTCTGCCGGAGCAGCACTTCAGCTATACTGATGACCCTGAAGTAGGGAGAGCTTTTGGTCTTCGTAGGGAGATTCTTTTATGCACTTCCCCTAGCTTGGAGCGGACACACTTAATTAGGTTTGCTGGGTGTTCCACTCTTAGAGCTCTGATCACTGATGTGGATCTAGAAACTCCCGCAGGTCTGGATCAATTCGCCTAACCCTCATTCTTGTTCGGAGACCATATCTTAGCTGATGGTCAAGTTGGAGATGTAGAGGATTGTCGTATGCTACGAAGACTCGATGATCGCTTATTCTTCCTCCCAAGCCTGAAGAGGATGTACCCACTTTCATACTTTCTAACCGTTGGTGGTCGTAGGGGCTTGGCCTTTGACCTTGTCAAAGAGAAGGAGAACATCTCATTTGGATCAGGTCGATCATCTCGTGTTCAAATTGGCGGACAACTCAAGGGTTTGAGACCTGGCAGATTTGAGAAGAAAGATCTTGCTCGAGAAGCGCCTCTTCCAGCGAATGTCTTCATACGTCAGTTTATTGCTGCTCAAGGTGAATTTCCCATGCAAGCTTTTCGTTCTCCAGGTTGGGTGTTCTCTGGAGAAGATGGCTGGTGGACACGCATAGTGGACTTTGTCCTTGAGGAACTTGAGGGGCCTCTTGCTCAGTCCGGTCTGACAGTGCCGATACAGGCCACGAGGCATGGGATCACCCAAAACTATCCCTCCTTCTTTACTATGTTGGAGAGATATAATCCGGACAGCTGTACCTTTTTCACGCCGGTCGGGGAGTTAGGATTTGCTCTCCATAAGATGCATGCAGTATCAGGACTATCCTTTGGGCAAATGCCCTATGAAGAATTTGTCCCAACCATTGAGGAACTATCCATCCTAAAGACTGCTCACCCAGAGATTTACGACACTTTTTGGGAGTTAATGTGTCATTTCCATATCTGTGCTCAGGTCGCCGGGATGCGTGGGGGTGGCCTCATGCATACTGCTAGGGCAGATTATTTATTTTAGAACTTGGGTCAGAAAGATTCTAAGGTGACCCGTCTTGCTGTTAGTTCTGCTAGGAGCATTAAAGCCCGCATCAAGGCTCCTAATGCCATTTATAAGAATCAGTGTCTAGAAGATGGATTTGAAACTGGCAGCGAATTTGAGAGTTTTCATCATCAAGCCGCCATTCCCATTTCTGACATGGCACTCTTTGCTGGTTTCTTAATGCTCTGGCTGAAATGGTGCGTCGTGCCGTCGAAACCGGCTGAATCGATCTTGGTTGAGGTCGTCTACCCAGCTATTCTCTTGGCTCATGGAAGACCACTAAGTCTTTTCTCTGCGATGACAGGTTGTCTACAGAGAGGCTTACGAGATTTGGTTTCAGAACTCCTCGACGTTAAGGAGATGAATGTTGCCGGGAGGAAAGTTTGGAAGACTCCCCAACCTCGCACACCAATGCCCTATACTTATTTAGTGGCTTGGTTTGTGCTGCATTGTCCCTCTTTGATGATGGGGATCATACATGATAGTGAAACTTCTGTTCCTTTCATCCAGAGGCTTGAGTCAGCCACATGGACGACTGTGTACATAGTCCGGATTAGACAACTCTTGTCTTTGGAGAACAACTATGATCTCTTTTGCTGCTGCCATTGCTTTGATGGGGCTGAAGAAGAAGGTCCGAAGTTTGGCGACGTGGTTTTCGAAGGACCCTCGCTTTTAAATACGGGGACTTTTCAATGGCTTCTTGCTATCAGAGTGGGCTACCTGGTCTTCCAACTAGGCGAAAAATGCATCATTGAGCCATATATCCCTTCGCGTTTCGCTCGACAATTCGGGTATGACCAGCTTTATGTTGGTAACCCTAACCCGCGATTAGCTCATATTGGGAATTTATATGAAGGGGCTCGTGCTTGGTATTTCTTCTCTGCTCGAGGGACTCATGCACAGTTTACTTTGCCCAACTTGCTGCCTAGTTGTTCCATCGTAGTGGACTTCCGCGATTGGTTTGATGAAGTCTCTCGAATCCCAGAATACGACGTGTATACATATTGCATAAACGAAATTCGAGAGTTCTATAAATCTAGGAGTGGTTCCGCTCGGACTCGACTACCAGGGATTGGCGATTATTTATCTTGCGAGCGAAGGATGATTGGGGGTAAAGAAGCCACAAAGAAACCACCAACTACTGGGTCTTCTGAGGAAAAGATAACTGATGAAATCCCAGAGAAGATACCCACTCTCGAGCCTCGCTCTTTGAGGTCATTCGGGAAGAAGGCCGTCACTGCAGAGGAGGTATGCGAATATGACAAAAGAATTCGCAAACGGAATCCTACTGCAGCTAAGACTTCCAAAAGGGCCAAGTTGATGGGACATGCTATAAAGTCAGCACGTGCTGCATCTCCCGAGAATAAAGAAGATACTATGCTCCAGGCCGTTCCTCCCGGTCCTAAAGTGACGGCGGCTGGGCAGGGATCGACCGTCCCAGGTTCAGCATCAAATATGCCCGAAGGGCCGTCCTCTGAAACTATTGACCGTCCTATTCGCACTGATTATGCTAATTGTTTTACTTATCCGACTGCTCCACCCCCAAGCTCAGAAACTTTGAGGAAGCTTGTCGAACAATTAGAGCATTGGATGCAAATAACCATCAACGTCGTCAGTCTTGGGGACGTGAGTTTCAAGGTTTTTGAACCTCATCTGCTGGAATGTCTCGCCAAGATTAGGAACCAGGGGAATGCATTATGGACCGAGAATTGTCGCGAGGGCCTCATCATTCTGGAATATGAATTGGAATTCCTTTCGATGCTACAACACGACGACATAGGTCCAGAAGTGGATCAGGCTCTTTCTCAGGCCAAAGCTTTGAAAGCCCAGCACCAAGAGGCACTTCAGAAGAGTCTGTCTAAAACAAAATCTCATATCGCCCGTTTTCGTGAAGAAGATCTCCAAGTGCAAGTAGACTTGGGTAGTTTTGCTGTGGGTATTCGGGATACTGCAACAGAACTTACTCGTGCCGGTGTTGAACCATCTCAGATAACTGCTCAGTTAGCGGGTGACATGGAAGTTATAAAGGGATTAGCTGCTTACTGTGACGGGCTTTTCAAAGGCTATTGCGATGAAATTGTCGCTGCTGATAAGATTAGGCGAGAGCTTGCCGAAGCAGCACCAAATGAAGAGGAACTCAAGAGCAAGATAACAGAAGAAGTCAAGAAGGCTCGTGAGGATAAGATATTGGCTTTAAATTCTAAGCTCAAGTCTTTCTGGCTGATGGGCCCCGACGCTTAGGGTTTGGATTGCTTTTTCGCTAGGGAATAAATTTGTATCGTTTTCATTTCACTTGTCTTCACTTTGTATTCACATTAACAATACTGAATGAAAATGGTATCTTTTTGCTTTTCATCATCTCTTTCGTTAAACTCTAGTTCAGGACAATGAAAAGTAATATAAATGCCATAGGTGTAGTGTTAACTTGGCATGAAACTGAAATTCTCTTTATTATTACTTAGAATAACTCCAGAAAATTTCGATCGTCAGAGGTGTAATGTTAACATGACGACATACACGACAAGAAAATCAGGATTTATTCCCGAAATACACTATGAACTGGCAACCCCCAGCCCGACTCGGCTGGAACTTACAAGAGAAAGAAGTGGGCTACATGATTTACAGAAAATATCTCTTAAGGAACTTCCCATTAATTGGCATCATGAGCCTGTCTTCTTTTTTATTGATAAGGCGGTAAGCTCTACTCGAATAGATTGACTCTATTACAAAGGACCCTTCCCATTTAGGATTGAACTTCCCTTTGGTTTTGTGTGTCATCACCATGGGTCGTCTGTTGGTCGAAACCAAATCGCCTTTCTTGAAAATCTGTTCCTTAACCTTTTTCTTATAGGCTTTAAAAATCCAAGCTTGATACAATTCGATCTGCTGCTGAGCTTGGAGTCATTTGTCGTCTAGGGCTTCAAGTTTTTGTAGACGTCGTTGATGTTTCTCCTCTTCTGTTAGTCCAGTTGTGATCGCAACTCTTAGAGAAGGGATTTGGATCTCTAATGGCAATATAGCTTCGCAGCCATATACCAGAGAGAATGGTGTAGCTCTCGTAGGGGTCCTTACCGTTGTACGGTAAGCCCATAAGCATTCGCCGAGACTTTCGTCCCAATCACGTCGGCTTTTGGAAACAAACTTTTCGAGAAGCTTCATAATGGTTTTGTTAAAAGCTTCTGCAAGGCCATTTGTTGGTGGATAATAAGCCGTAGATGCGATACTTTGGATTCTGAATTTATCACTAAATCTTTAAAACCCAAAACTGACGAATTGTGTTCCGTTGTCGTGAACTATTCGTCTTGGGACTCCAAAACGGTAAATAACATGATGTTTGATGAATTTAACCACATTTGAAGTCTTAACTTCTTTGAGAGGGACCGCCTCCGCCCATTTGGAAAAATAATCGGTTACAGCTAGAATGAACCGATGCCCTTTTGAAGTCGGAGGAGAAATTGGTCCCACGATATCCATACCCCACATTTTAAATGGCCAAAATGCGGAAGTGGGGTGTAAGTTACTTGGTGCTTGGTGGATAAAGTCCCCATGGATCTAACATGCGTGACAACGTTTAGCGTAATCAACTGTATCTGAGAACATCTTTGGTCAATAATAGCCAATTCATCGGAGGCGATCCTCTAATTTAACCCCGGGTTGATGAGCTCTGCACATTCCATCGTGAGCTTCCTTGAGGGCGTCTTTTGCTTCCTTACGAGAGAGGCATCGGAGCAGAACTCCATCATGTGATTTACGATACAGGATTTGAGAAACTGCATCGTAATAGAATCGAAGGGCCTTTCGCTTGATGGCGGCCGCTTCTTTAGGATCGTCGGGCAGAATTCCGTACAGGATGTAGTCGATATACGGAAATCACCAATCTCTAGATTCGAACTCCATGGAGGTTGTACAGACTTCTTCTGTCATTGTCTTGTCCGAGCTTTCTTCCGTAGGAATCTTGGAGCAGTATAGTTCACATCCTGTGACTGGGATCGTTGTTTCAGCACCTGGCGGTAATGCTAATGAAGTTGCCAATGAGGCCAGAGCATCTGCGTAAGCATTCTGAGCTCGTGGAATGTATTCAATAAAGAATCCTTCGAACTTCTTAGCTTGCTTCAGCACTGCGAAGTAATACGGGATTAAGTCCTCATGACGTACTTCGTATTCCCCTCGAACTTGATTTACGATGAGCTGAGAGTCACCGTAAGCCTCGAGATGCCGAATATTAAGTTCTTCGGCAAATTGCATGCCTAGTAATAGAGCATTATACTCAGCCACGTTGTTGGTGCAAGGTTCGATTAGGGAGAATCCTCTCGGGATCACGTGACCGTTTAGGGAGACGAACACCACTCCTACCCCCGCGGTAATTGCTCCATGAGGATTTGTTCTGGACGCACCGTCGAAGAATAATTTCCACACTTGTATAGATTCTCTAGTGACACAAGCTTCGACGACTTCATCGGGCAATTCTTCATACAACTTAGATGTCCCCGGCACCGGATGATCAGCTAAGAAGTCTGCTAATGCTTGACCATTGACTGCCTTTTGGGGCATGAATTGCATGTCATATTGCGACAAGAGAATGGCCCATTTTGCTAGTCGACAATTTAGAGACGATGGTTTCGTCATCAGGACTCTTAAGGGATTCACCTTAGAGATGACATGAATTGTTTGTCCAACTAGGTAATGTCGCATTTTTTGAATTGCGAATACCAAAGCGAGACATTCTTTTTCAACTGGGTTATATCGATGTTCGGCTCCCATCATGGTCCTGCTCATGTAATAAATGGCCTGCTCTTGCCCTTGATTGTCGTTCTGGGCTAGTAAAGCCCCTAGAGAATGATCCATAGCTCTTACATATAACAGGAATGGTTTTTCCGATATTGGGGCCACGAGAACAGGTGGTTGGGTGAGATATCTCTTAATCTCTTCAAATGCTTTTTGACATTCTTCATCCCAGACAAAGGATACGCCTTTCTTCATAAGCTTCGAAAAAGGTTGGCAGCGCCCCGAGAGATTAGATATAAATCTTCGGATGTATGCTAATCTACCTTGTAGGCCTCTAAGCTCTTTGAGATTCTTCGGCGGCGGCATGTCTTGGATGGCACGCACCTTCTCTGGATCCAGAGAAATTCCCTTGGATGTGACAATAAATCCTAGGAATTTTCTACTTGATACTCCGAGAAACGATTTAGTCGGATTCATTTTCAGTTGGTGTTCTCGCATGATATCGAACATTGTCTTCAAATTTGCAAGATGATCACCCTTACATTGGCTTTTCACTGCTATGTCGTCAACGTAGTACTCTATCTTCTTACGCAGATGTTCGTGGAAGATGGCGTTCATTGCTCGTCGATAAGTTGCACCCGCGTTTTTCAGGCCGAAGGGCATCGCTGTGTAGCAATACACTCCCAGCGGTGTTCTGAATACAGTATGCTTTTCGTCTTCAGGATACATCTTGATTTAATTGTACCCGGAGAATCTGTCCATGAAAGACATCCTTTCATATCCGCAGGTGTTATCGATCATGACGTCAGTGATAGGAAGAGGAAACTCATCTTTTGGACAAGCTGTGTTAAGGTCACGGAAGTCAATGCATATCCGGACCTTACCGTTCTTTTTGGGAACTGGGACAATGTTGGCCACCCAGTCCGGATGTTGTTCCTCTCTGATAAAGCCTGAGTCTATAAGCTTTTTCACCTCAGACTCAATTGCTCCCATGATCTCTGGACGAAACCGGCGATGTTATTGCTTAACGGGTTTGGCATCCGGATCGATGTTGAGACGGTGCATAGCCATTTTTGGGTCGAGACCTGGCATATCTTCATAATTCCAAGCAAAGACATCTATATATTCTCGGACGAGAGATATAATATCTTCTTCCTCAGATGGTGATAAGCTTTCGCTTATGAAAATTGTTTTGGGGTCAGATTCATCTCCCATGTTGACCTGGATTACGTTATCTTGAGTGGGTGGTTCGCGTCGTTCGAAACGCATATCTCATAAGACGTTTGATCCATGGGTCATCGGTTGATTCAATTAACCCTTCATCACCCCCTGCGTCTTCATCTGGGTGACTAGTTGAAACCATGTTCATAGTCAAACTTTTAAAAAAAGGTCCGACACTGACGTCGGATTCCCAGGAAGATGTTCCGGATGAATGATCCTGCCGTAGATAATTATTGAACTCATTTTCTGAGACAGAAGGAGTTGTGAACCTAAGCCTCTTCCAGTTTTTTGATAATAATCCAGAGGTTTTCCTTCGGGGGTTAGAGACATTCGCATCGGCATTCGCCTACCTTTTCCGAAATTTAAACCTTGTTTTTCATTAAATTTATATCCCATCTGTTTCATTAAATGTATGGAATTGGGTTAGTGGTAATGGAATTGGGAAACTCCATCATCTTCCTCTGAACTTTCTCGTTTGAGTTGTTCGGGTTTGACTTTACCAAAACAGATCGGCTTCTGCCCTTTTCTTTTGGATGGGACTTTGAAGATAGCCTTCTGTGCATCTTCCACTTCTTCATCTGAAGTGAAGGATGACCTAATTGGCAATGTGAGGGATGCTTCTACACACAATGTGTGCCATGAGTTGGTACCTGCATTATGATCATTCTCTATTTGTTTACTTTTAGAGGACACATCAGACAAGTACGCCAAAATAAAATCTTCATTAATGCACCATTCTCTCTCGCTTGGTACATTATTATTACTCTCATCCTGACCCATTACATCTAGATTTAGTTTTCATGAGCAATCTTCTTCAGGATCTGGTTCAATGTCGGTTTCATTGCCACTGTCTACATCTTCTTTCTCCTGGGATTCCAGGTAGAAAACTGAGTCCATGTGTAAGTTTTCCACCCCTCGGAAGGGATACTTTTCTGCAATTAGAGTTTGGACTTCTCCCTCATCATTGGCATATTTCATGACCTGATGCAGAGTAGACGGGACAATGCGGTTTGCATGTATCCAGGGTCTTTCTAACAATAGATAGGAAGTGTCCGCGTCTATGATGTAGCACGTTACCTCAGACTTAAGGTCTCCAATTTGGCATCTGAGTTTGATTTTTTCCAGGGGTCGAGTGCTGTTTGCATTGAACCCGAAGATAGTAGTCTGGGTAGTGTTCAACCGATGCATAGGGATTCCTAAGACCTGCATGACCCTGTAGGGCATGATGCTGAGTGCTGAGCCCGGGTCAACTTGAACACGGCTGATTTCTGACGACCCAATGTACCCTGTATAATACAGAGGTCTGTCATGTTTGTGTTTAACCTGCATATCTTCTTGAGTAAACGATATACAGGGTAAACTTCTTCCAGCTTGCAGACATTGCAGGCAAGGTTGGTCTTCAGAAGCTTCAGGGATTGGAGTAACTTGTGTGATGAATCTCTCCGTATTCTTCAATGCTTCAATTAGAGCTTCCTTAGTAGTTTTGGACAACCTTAGGAGCTCATATAGTGTAATTCTGGCCGGTATGTTGGCTAGCTGTGCCATGACATTGAATTGAAAAGGAGCGCTCGACTCTCCGGGTTCTTGGTGAAGATTTTTGTTGAACCGGATCTCCTTCTGTTTCCCTTTATCGGCTGGCTTTCTTGGTACAGAACCCCTAGCGTCTTGGGGCTGTTCTTCAGCTTCTTGAGTATTCTGGTTATAGTCTCTCAAGTAAGCCTTTCCTGACCGAGTGCCAGGGTTGTCTCCCGGGTATGCTGCCAGGGCAATCCTCTCCTCTTCTGAATCCGTAAGGGTCTTGAGGTGGTCATCGTTCTTGGTAATGGAGGGGCTAATCATGTTGGAAGACTTAGCCTTTCCACCTTTCTTCTTGGACGAGGTGTTCGTCCACTGTTGGTCTTCCACTAGATCAGGATGGACCCACATGATTTCTCCTTTCGGGGTGGTGAAAGGTACCAACCCCTTGTCTTTCTGACTGTGCAAGTTAGTATTCTTCAGGTGCATTTCTCCTTTGTGGATGGAAACAACGCCATCTGCGGTCGCCACTGGAGGAAAGTCCCCGAACTGGACTACTATCATGTTGGTGGATACAGTCTTTTGCTCAGGTTTCAGAGTGAGCACATTGGCATTCACCAAATTTTGGAGGATGTCCTTAAAGACGTAACACCTTCTGGTAGGATGCCCTAGGAATCTATGATAGCGGCAGTAATTAGGGTCATCCACCTTCCCTGTTTCCTCCGACTTCCTGATTTCGGGAAGCTGCAACTTGTTGTTCTTCCGTAGTAACTGGAACAAGGTGTCCACATGCTCCTCTTTAAAGGAATACTGTTTGGGCACTCTTTGTTGATTGGGTGCCTTGCCTTGCTTAGCAGGTGATGATGCTCGCATGTTGGCGTCGGCAGCTAAAGTCTCTTTTCCCTTGGATCGAGGAGCATTGTTCTGATTGAGCTGCTGTTGCTGTTTGGGCTGTGCAACTTCTTCGGCTTTCACTCGAGCAACAATCTCTTCGGCTTGTTCTCATTGTGATACCGGTTGCCTCCAGGAGCGACACTCCGCTACCCCCATCTGGGCAAGGAGCTGAGTCTGCAGGTTGTACCTACAAGTTTCAATCAAGGTTGATTGGGTCATACCTGAGGGGCATCGCAATGCCATGCTGCGAAATCTCTCCACGTAAGCCTTGATGGACTCTCCCTTCTTCTGTTTGGTGGCGAGAAGAGTCGGGACCGAAACTTCTGTATCGTCCTCAAAGAACCTAGCCAAGAATAGCCTTTCCAAATCTACCCACTTCTGAATAGATCCAGCAGGCAGCTTCATAAACCATTCAAAGGCTACCCCTTTAAGAGTGCCGATGAACAAGCGTGTTAGGATGGCGTCGTTCGCTACCACATCTCCAGTCTGTGACTTGAAGTAGTAGATGTGCTGATTTGGTGATCCGGTGCTATCGAACGGTTGCAAGGTGGGTGCCTTAAACTTCGGTGGGTAAGGGGCGGTGTCCCACTCTACGGGATAAGGCCGCACGACCCCTTCTTCATGGAGCTCGCTTCTATTGGCGATCGCATTAATACGAGCCTCCAGTTCATCCACCTTAGAGGACTGAGGGTGTAGCTCTTTTTCCATCTCCTTCTTATTTTCAGAAGAGGACTCCAAATTGTGAGTCTCACGATCAGAATGTTCGGTCACTTTCTGTTTCCCTTTTGAGGTTGTCCTCCGGGAAGATTCAGGTTTTTGGCCTTTTTCAGCCAGGAGCTGGGCTAACATATCCTTCATCTAAAGAAGGGTCTCTTGTTGTGCTTGGAGTATGACGTGATGTTCGTCCACTCTCTTAACTAAGTCTTCGGGGTCCCTTGTCATGTAAGCAGAAACCTCTTGTGCTCCAACAGAGCTTGAAGATTGAGATTCGGCTATTGCTGAATGTTCATCACTTGTCATAATCCCTTTGGCTAACTTTTGATAGTTAACCGGGTGGATAGCTCCTGTCCGAGTCTGAGTACGCCGATATATTCCTTCGAATTCGTCACAAATTTCCCTAACAGTGGGGGAATGACTTCTTTGTGACTCATCAGAATCGGTATGCGAGGTTCTTCCTCTGCCGATCATGTTAATAGTGACCTCGGGATATTCAATCTCAGAGGCCTTCTTATGGCGACGTTGTTATTTGGGAGGCTTAACGACATTTGTCAATCTGTTGAACACCGATTGCCTAGGCGTAGGTGAGCAACAGCTGCATTCGGAGAGGACAGCGGAGATGAGCCGCTCACATTGGCACGAATGCGTCCCTTGATGTGTTGGTCTTCCTCTTGACAGTAACTCACGCAAGTCGGAGACCTGGGAAAGATTTCGTGAGGGTGGAGATGGAACCCCCTGCCCTTGGATGGGTTGGATATGAACCTTAAATCCATGCCGTCCCTTTTGAACCTAACGGACCGTGTCGTGTTCTTGAGAAGAAACACAAGGGTCGTGTTTAGGTTTATAAACACGAGGTCGAGGCCTGTGTTTAACTAATGAAACAGATCCTTGTGGATCTTGTTTTGATTGAACATACACTTGTGGTGTGCGTTTTGATGTTGAAACAGACCCCTGAGGGTCGTTTTTTGGTTGAACGCACACTTGTGGTGTGCGTTTGATTGACGAACCAGACCCCTGAGGGTCAGGTTTTGATTGAACGCACCCTTGAGGTGTGCATTTAGATGATTGATCAGACCCCTGAGGGTCAGGTTTTGATTGAACGCACACTTGAGGTGTGCGTTTAGATAATTGAACGTGCCTTTGAAGGTCACATTTTGATTCTGAGACGCACCCCTGAGGTGTGCGTCTAGTTTGAACAACGCGCCACTGGGGGTCGCGTGTAAGTTGGATTACCCAAGGTTCATAATCGGGTTCACTGCCATGAAGTGTGCGTTCTGGAACAGAAACGCAAAGTTCGGGCGGAGGCTCAGAAATGCAGTCTTTGCGTTGGGTGATAGCTCGATTATTCCGTAAGTAAGCTCGTCGTACGGATCTTCTCCTTTGTCGAGCAGCATTTTTCTTGGCCTGTTTCAACGCCTTAGCTTTAGCGTCGTCGGCGTTGATGGGACATTCCTCCACCATAGGTCTCTTCTGACCTATCATACGCTATAGTGATATGGGTGTGGAATCTTCAACTTACAGAGCGAGTTTAAGGTCTTGGTCAAAGGAGAGGGCTTTCTTTGGCATCTCAGCAGTAATCGTGACCTCCTTAGAGGTCTTACGAATATCACGCTTAGCTTTAGGGCTAAGCGATTCAGAGGAGAGAGCCTCCTCGTACTTGGCTTGGTCGAACTCTACGACGAGAGTTTCGACGGTGGTTCCAGTGAGGTGAACGTCGGATTGTGCCACCACTTCTTCATCAGAGAAGCTAGTCCCCAGCAGAGTCACCATCTTTTGTTTGTGGAAAAATTCGATGTAAATGAAATGAAAGAAAATTTGATTTGTATTCTCTCAAAATCGATTACAATTTGGATTCCGATTACAAAAGAGAGGAGAATGAATTTGATTCTCCCCTTTGTTTAAAACTGGGTCCTTCTTGGTAGCGATGGAGTGCCTCCTTCGAATGCTCGCGTCGAATTCGCTCTCCGTTGACGATCCGACCGTACTATCTCACTAGAACAATTGACTTGTTTGATGAATTCAGTTTAAAACTCTTAATGAGTGTAAAGAACTCTAAAATGAGTTGAAAACTCTGAAAAGAGTTGACGAAAAAACCGAATAACCGATTAATGTAATTAAACGCAAGTTTAATTACTAACTCTTAAATGAGTTGCAGAACTCAGAGTGAGTTGAAAACTCTATAACAGAGTTGTTAAAACCGAAGATTCGGTTGATAGCCAAGTTGATTTGCCGTTGATGAAGGGATTCCCTCAGATTTGATTTGCTAACTACTTAGTAGTTTGTTGATCTTCAGAGAAATCTCCTCCTCCGTGTGGTTAAGCTGCTGAGATTTGCTAACCTTAAGTGGTTTTTATGCCAGCACACGTCCACCCCTTACTCGGTTGAGTAAGTCGGTCATTTATAGGGGGATTAGGGGTGTAACTAACCCCTAAATCCGCTCCTAAGTGGGCGAAAATCCCTCAGATCGTGGGATAACGGTTTTAAGGCCGTTCGGCTTGTGTTTGAACAAGTCAAACGTCTAATTTGGCGTTCTGGGCCTTAACTCTACGTCTAAGGCCTGAGACGCAGAGTTAAATCTTTGTCAAAGGTTGGAAACGCACAGGCCGCATGCGTTCTGGAATTGGAGACGCACAGGTCGCTTGTGCATTGAAATCAACTCTGCGTCAAGAGTTTGGGACTCATAATTGAGTCTGTTGAAGAACGCACGTTATGTGTGCGTTTTGTGCTTTAACTCTGTGTTGCAGAGTTAGGTGCTTGCTGGAGAACGCACAGGATGTGTGCGTTTGGAATTTGAGAAACACAGAAGTGAACTCTGCGTTTAAGAGAGGTTGTTGACTTGTAACCTCGTCCATTATAACACTGCAAAGGCTACTGCTTATTGATCTTTGCCTGTTATAGGATGTGAAAGTCATCAGATTGTAACTCTCACTGTTGATTGTGAAGGCCACTGAATAGAGTTTTCATCAGCTGTCGAAAGTGTCATTGAATTGTAACTCTTCTCGATCTATATGAAAAGTCTTCTATTTGCAACCTTCGTTTGTCGGCACGAAAGCTATTTGATTGTAGCTTCCATTGGTGGGAATCTGTGATTATTTGCCCACAGCTCTCTACCAAGCAACTCACCAACTAAGTCCAACCTTTTATTTCTGAAATCATTATATTGCTCATCGGCCTCTCTAATAGTTGCTAATATAATATTGGTCATGTTGTTGTCGCAGCCATCAAGATCAATCATCTTAAATATGAGGTTGTATTTGTGGTGATTGTAGAGCCGCGGATGCAGTGATTTGAAAATTGCTTATGTTTCGATTGCAAGGACGAATTCTGCTTCTTGATTTGAAGGAATCATCACCTTGTAATCTCTTCTTAATCCACGGGGATCAACTATCCATCGTGATTTTTAGACAGCCTATAATGATTTATGGTGAGTTTTAAGTTGGATGATATTCTCTTATTATTGTGCCAACTACTTGAGAAGTAGTTCGAGATTTTGACACTGGTTCTATATGGTTGAGACTTGGAGTATTAGTGTTTTTTTATTAATAGAATTGGAATTGGTATTTAGGGATCTATAATTTGAGACATATGGTATATATATGAGGGTTTCCTTGTTTGAATTATTTCGCTCGACGTACTACGTCTCATCTTGTAGTTGTCTAAATATTAACTCCATTAGATACGGGAAAAATAATATAGGTAGACTATGATTAATAGATAGAGTCTCCACTTCATCTAGCAGCCCTTCCCCTGGGGGCGGATGGAGGTGATCTTACTGTAGTGCTCTAACGCTCTTATTATTGTTCTTTTTATTTAAATTGTCTCTTTCAGGCTGATCAGAGTTTCGGAGAACCGCAGGATGTCGGAGTTCTAGCATAGTCGTCGTCGCACAGTCTTAGTAGCTGAAGCTCTACTGTATAGTTATGTTCATTGTTCAAACTTTAGAATTGTATTCATTTTGTAGAGACTGAATGCCTTAGTGAGATTTCATTTGACTCATTGTGTTGAGATACATTTCAGATTCAGAGATATTGTCATTCTATTTCAGTTGGGTTTATTTGTTGATATACTTCTTTTGTGCATATCTGATTTTGTACTACTTCTATTATTTGCATGTTTTGTACGTTTACCTATTTGTTGTTTCTACTAGAGAGATAGTGACTGTGATGGTGAAATATGTTGTAGCATGATGTTTGTTGCTTGGCAGGTTTAACAATCTAGTTTTACCTTGGACTGCAGCTTTGTGTGAACCCTGGGGTGTCATAGTTGGTATCAGAGCTCTAATTCTAATATCCTTAGGATCATTCCTGTATCAAATTATGGAGTTAAGATAGAGTTTCTTAGGATTCATATATAGTGTCCGCTAAGAATTTCCTAGAATGAGTGAGGATGATATGTGTGTATATCTCAAAATTTTAGATTTGTTAATGATAATTATTTTATGTTGATTTAAATTTTTTGCGTGAATACTATATGTTATGAATACGTATTGTGATACATTATGTATTTATATATTTGTGACCTCGTTTACTATGTTCATTAAGCTCTCCTCTTGATATTATAAATGTTGGGATGAGGATGCGGTCGAGATAAAACTCGTACCTAGAGAACTGGGCAAGCAAAGCACGAGCCGCAGCAGGCTCTATAGTATTTGATCGACTTTATGACACTGTTTGTAGTAAGATTTTGTAACACTCGAGGAGCGAGAGGCGCATCCGTTTTCACCAGTAGTAATATTTTCTGGAGTTACACCATCAATTGTACCAGTCATGCCTATTAAAGAGGCAATACCTATGATTTCATCATCACCACAACCAGCTATTGATAGAGCCGTAGAGCAGGAGGCTTGGCTCTATAAGAATAGTAAAGATATCAGACATTGAGAACGTCATAGTGCAGGGTACACTGGATTCATGTGCAGCTTATAAATAAAAAGGAATATGTGAAAATTTCTTAACGTAGACTCAGTACTAAACCAGAGGTTAAAAATATTCAGCATAGAGGATATCACCGAGGAATAGCAACAAAAGCTAGCTATGATTTCATATTTTTGCCGGGACAATGAATATCACTTATTTGGAAAAAAAATTGTTTACTTCTTCGTCAAGCAGTTAGAGCTAGTTCGATTAAAGCAGTGAGATATACCTATAGTTAATTATAAAATCAAGACTAGTATGATGGAAATGACAAGGGCAAGAGACCTATTGTGGGATCTAGAGGACACAGTAGCGGGGTAAGGGTTTTTACCATCAGCAACAAAGACGTTATAAGAAGAGAGCACAACATGATTCGATAGCAATGCAGCAGCAAGGATTCGGGATACATGATATAATTATAACAAGATCAAACATAGAACGAAGGATTGTCGTAGTACACTGGCAAGAGACCAGCATGACAGAGGTCAGGGTCAATAGTCTTAGGGTCGTGGTTACAGCCAGCATTGGAGGATAGATGTACTACCGGTTATTTAGAGGATTTAGGGGCCTATAGGCTAGAATTGCGCTATTCAGAGTATTCATCAGTGTCAGATGGACCCATGTGTTTCACCACCGACAACACAGCAATCGCCAACCACCGACAGAGTTTATGTAGTCGTACCACGTGATCATAGTGCGAGCGGAGTTTTCGTAGTAAAGTCTTTTCCAGCTCGAATCTTGTTTGATTCAGGAGCTTCATATTCTTTCATATCTCATGCCTTCATGTATAGGCTTCAGTTAGTTACACATCCCTTAGATGTTCTGTTATCAGTTTCTACTCCTTTAGGGGAGGTGTCCCTATTAGAGAGTATATGTAGGAGATGTGTTATCAGTATAGATGAGTTTGAGTTCATCTTTGACCTGGTCATTTTTGTGGATGTCGAATTTTGACGTCATTCTTGGTATGAAATGATTATCATCCTATAATATCAGTATCGACTATTTTGCTAAAAAAGTACGCTTGTGAGCATTCGTTGGGATTGTACAGATAGTAGCAACCTCATAGGAAAACTAGAATGCAAAGTCATTTCTGGCATACGTCGAGGAGATGATGATACAGGATCAGAGTATAGTTTTGAGTGAGACCGGGGTCGTCTCAGAGTATCAGGATGTCGTTCAGGGCATACCTATGTTTTCTCTAGTGAGAGAGGTTGTTTCCCTGCATCGAGTTGCAGCGGGCACCATACCGATATTCCGAGTATCCTATCATATCATATGGCACCCCTTGAGATGAGGGAGCTATAGACTCAATTAGATGAGTTGTTATATTAGAGTTTTATTATCTGGAGTCATTTTTCATGGGAGCACTGGTCCTCTTCATGGAGAAGAATGACAGTAGCATGTAATTATGTATAGATTATCATGAGTTGAACAAGGTCACTTCTCGGATCACGGATCCACTATCGAGGATTTATGACTTGTTCGACCAGCTGTAGGGAGCGCAGCATTTCTCGAAGATTAATCTTCATTCTAGTTAGTTCTAGTTACGAGTGCAGTAAATGGATATTTCCAAAACCACATTTTCTAATTTGATATGGGTCTTTTGAGTTCTTGTCATGCCATTTGGGCTCAATGCACCTGTGGTATTCATGGATTTGATGAACCAGGTTTTCCCATCCATGTTAGGACCAGTTCGTAGTTGTTTTATTGATGACATCATTATCTTTTCGAGATCGGAGGCAGAACACGAGCAACATCCTCTATTGGCATTATGGGCATAGCGGTCAGTCGAGATTAGAGGCATCAGTGATATACTGAGTTCAGCAAATATGAGTTTTGGTTATAAGAGATCAGATTTTTTTAGGTCACGTCATCAGCAGGGGCATAACAGTGGATCCAGCCATTGTTGAGGTTGTACTTTATTAGGAGCCGCTAAGAACCATTACAGAGATTCGTAGTTTTGGTAGGGTATGAGAGAAAGTTTATTCGATACTTTTTGAAGATTTTGATATAAGTTACACACCTTATGAAGAAGGGTGTATAGCTTGCTTTGGGCACGGGGTGTCAGGAAGCCTTTGAGGCTATTAAGGCTAGATAGACTATAGTAATAATTTTGACTTTTCTAAGCAGTGATACAATATTTGTCGTTTATGTGAACACGTCATTAGCAGGACTAGGAGGTGTTTTGATGCAGACCCAGAGGGTATAACTTATATTTCACGATAGTTAAGGTGCATCATACCTGTAGGCATATAAAACTGCCTATAGGTCCCTTAACACAGCTCGACGACGCCGATCGACAAACAGACCATCGGTCGACGTATCCAAACACGACCGTTAGCCCGCAAACACCGAAGCCAAATGATACGCGACGAAGCGGACTAACGAGGCTACGAAGCTGACGAACCGCACGCAAACAACGGAATGAATCCACTCGCGTACGGAATCAAGCCAACGGGTTGAGGAATCAACGAGTCATCCAACCAAGAGCGGACTCGGATGAATCGCGATCGAGTCAAGATCAGTTTCGGATTCAAACTCAGAAGCGGATCTACTGCCAAATCAGGTCAACGAATCGAATCCGAACCAATCAACCGCAGAACCGGAAAACGGGCACAAAGAGGCAAAACGACAAACACCTGGAGGTCGGCTCACCGAGCCACCAAGTGGTGGCTCGGCCAAGCCACCTAGGTGGCTCGGTGGCCGGCCACCCTGTGCCAGGGGCACAGTGAAGGTAGCCTATAAATAGGCCCCCCTTGTTCATTTGAAAAGGTTAGATTTTAGAGAGGCGAAGCCCTACTGGATTGGAGACTCATAACTTAAAAAGATCTCAACTTTGGGACTTCGAGGGCTCGCTCATCCAGATCTGATGCTCGGCGATCGTCAACGCCAAAAAAGGCAGGTGTTCGAGAGGACCGGATCTCAGATCTAAGCAGGCGTACTCCGGATCAAAGCTTGGTCTTTGATCCTGAGGTTTGGGCAATTTGTTCCTTGGTGAACTAATCCTCCCGGCTATTATTTTCTTAGTGAAATAATACCCGTCGTACTGCGTAGATCCGACCGGATCTAGATCGTGCGGTGATCAACGGATCAACCCCCGGCGCAGGCAAACAACCCACGCAAGCGAGCGACCGCAAAACAGGAGCTCGCGATTTGTTCGGCAAATAAGGAAATAAAGTTGTAATCTTTTTGTTTTCTTTGATTTTCATTGTAACCGGATCTTATAAAAAGATCGTATCTTTGTAACTCAAAAAGCTGTTATTTAAAGATGACAATGGAATCAACAATGAAGAAAGCAACGGTTTTCCACACGAACAATACCAGATACAGTATATCCAGGCACAATGAAAATGTACAAAGATGTGAAGAGGCACTTCTGGAGGAGTTTTCAGAATTTGTTAGGTAGCCAGTGTGATATTCTAGTGTTTTCCACCCGCGGATGGATGGACAAACGAAGAGAGTAAACTAAGTGTCGGAGAACAAGTAGCAAATATGTACTATAGACTTGCAGGATAGCTGGGAGGATCATATCCCATTGATTGAGTATGATTATAATATTATTTATCATAGACTATTAGCATGACACCATATGAGACATGGTACGGAAGACATTATAGATTGCTTATTCATTAGACAGAATTATAAAAAAGTTTATTGTTTAGATAGGAGCTTGTGTGGTGGACTACAGTGAAGGTAACAGAGGTTTGGGAGCGTATTTTTGTAACGCATAGTCGTCAGAAGAGTTACGCAGACCAGAGACGACGACCGTTAGAATTCTAGATTGGGGACTATGTCTTATTGAAAATATCACCGACGAGTTTAGCGACTCGGTAGACGGGGAAGGTTTATCCCAAGATATATTGGTCCGTTCATGAGAGTTGAACATTTTTGGAGCCGTTTTGTATGGGCTAGATCTTCTAGCATTAATGTTGAGTATACATGATGTTTTCCATGTTTTGATAATTTAGAAATAATTGCGCGACAACGAGCAGCAGAGGGTGACTGATGCACCAGAATTTGAGTTTCAGATAGATTTAACTACTGTGGAGATCACGTGTTGTATTCTTACTAGAGAGGACGAGAGGCTTAGAAAGGAAGAAATACCTTAAGTTAAAGTTCAATAGAGATAGAAAAGAGTTGAGGAGGCTTCTTGGGAGCGCGAGGAGGATATGCGTCGCGACTACCCGCACCTATTCGAGTACGTAAAATGATTTGGTTATAGCTTATTGATGTTTATGATTTTTTTTATTTTCTATATGGTCATATTTATATTTAACGCTAGAATGGGGGTATTAACACTTAGCTCATAATCATTCGGAACACATTGTATATATATGAGGGGTTCCTTGTTTGGATTTTTCGCACGACATACTAGTTTCATTTAGTTAGGGGTTAAGTGGGAGTATTCGCATTTTAGATTGTTAAGCATAGATATTGCTAGTGATTCATATCCAGGGATTAATGGTACGAGATGTGTACGGGAGGGTTTCCTTGTATGGATTATCCTCTCTTAGTGCTTTTCTCATATTATTAATTCCTAAGATACGATTGCGGAATTTCAAGGACGAAATTCTTTTAAGGGGGGAAGAATATAAAACCTCGTAAATTTGAATATATTATGATAAATAATAATAAATATGTTATATGGTGAAAATAATATATTTTGATGTTTGAGTATGATAAGAATTGATTTGAGATCAATTCAATGTATATTTGTAAAAATATAAGTGCAAATGCACAAAACATGCGCTGTAGGCTGTCTAAAAATCACAATAGATAGATGATCTCCATCAAACACCAATGATGGAAGTTACAATCTGATGACTTTCAGAAGGTTACAATTTAAAGACTTTAACGTAGATTAATGAAGGTTACAATCTGACGATATTCATAACAACCGATGACAGCTCTAATCAACAGCCTTCACAATTATCATCGGGAGTTACAATCTGAAGACTCCCATATTCTTAAGGAGCCAAGATAAAGATTACAAGATAATGATCTTTGCAACGCTATGACAAAAGAGATTACTTATTGATAATCTCTCCAAAGCAAGATGCGGAACTCATCATCGCGCTCTAAGACCAAAACGCAGAGGTCATCCCTACGCATCAACACCAAAATGCAGAGGTCCTCCCAGTGTGTCAACATTAAAACGCTGGAGTCGGATCTGCGTTGCAACAAGCAAAACGCGAGCGACCCCCGCGTTTCTAAACTGCAATAAGCAAAACGCGAGCGACCTTCGTGTTTTTAACGTTCAGTCGTTACCCAACTCCGCGTCTCAACCCTAAGACACGGAGTTAGTATCCTGAACGCCAACTTGGGCGTTGTTTGACTCGTTCAACATGAGTTGAATGGTTCCAAAACTGTTTCCCACGATTTGGGGTCGGTTACACCCCACTTAGGAGTGATTGAAGGGGGTGGTTACACCCCCTTAATCCTCTATAAATAACTAAAAATCAATTCAGTTCGGGGTTGGGGTTCAGTCTATTGGAACTTCTTGGCTCGGATTGACCCTGGAAATTGGCAGCAAAGAGAGGATCTTTGGAGCATTCTCAGATTTGGAGATCGACCACCGAAGCTTTCTTCTGACCTTGGCTTATTAACCGATTTTCGGTTCAAATCAACTCTTTTACAGAGTTCTTCAAAACTTGTTCAAAGTTCTAAAACTTGCTTTGCAAGTCTCCACAATGTCAAATCGTGAGGAGAAGACCACGTTCCAGTGAATCAAGACATTCGGATCGTCAACGGAGAGCAAACTCGACGCGAACATTCGAGGAAGGGACTCCATCATCAGCGTGAAGAACCCAGTTTTAAACAAATGGGAGAATTCAGATCATTCTCTTCTCTTTTATAATCAGAAAATCCAATTGTAATTGAGATCAAAGGAATATAAATCAATTTTTCTTTCATTTCATTTACTACGAAAATTTTCCACCAAACAACAAATACCAAAAGAGTGAAAATCTGGGAATAATGACTAGTTGAGAGTTTTTATATTTTACGCATCGATGCAGTCAACATCTGGAAAAGTGTAAAAATTAAAGTCGTAGGTTTCTTCAATAGCTTTCCAAAAAATCTTAGATCACCTTATTCTGAAATCGGATAAGAAAGTTATAGCTTTTTACCAAACCCCAGTCTGAGCACAACCAAGAAACCTGCGAGGTCGACCGCGGCGGTCGCCCGCTGGGCGAATCTGTTTCTGCCAGGTTTGTTTCGGGTTGGATTTTATTTATACCGAACTCAGTTGTTATCCTATGTATTTATACTCGTTTTAAAGCTCTTTTAACCCTTTTTCACTCGAGATTAACACCAGCAACCTTCCTCCTCAAACCCTAACCCTAATTGTGAGTTTTAGGAGAGATCTCGGGGTATTTGTCGAAGGAAAGGCGAGGAATTGTGATGTTTGGCATCGAGAGATCATTTGCTGTTCGTTTCAGAGGCTTGTTTACGTGCAAAGGTAAGGTCACTTGCATCCAAACCCATCCCTATAGTTAAATAACTAGCTTAGAAGTTTAATTTGTGTTTACATACTTAGATTTTAATTTAATGTGAAAAAGATTAGATTTTTGTTGTTAGATCTGAAACAAATATTAGACCTACATGTTTTTCTTATTGTTTATAATAGAAACATGATCATGATCATTAGGGTTCTTTAAAATTTTGTTTTTAACTTGTTAATCATGTACTAATCTTGTTTAAACCCTAATTTAACATTTAATTGAGTTTACATGTGGATTAAAGATAAGAAAACCCTAGGTTTGTGATACCTAAGTGTTAAAAAATATGATTTAATGAATGTATATCTTTCTGAGATGTTTGGCAATCATGCTTATGTTTAATATGTTAAAAGTTCATGCTTTAAATTGAAGAATTTGGTTAATTAGGTTAAAAAACCCTAATTAGATTAATACAAGAGTTTAATTTATGTTCGAGATAATTTCAGCAAGTGATTATCAAAGTTTAAGTGTTGTTGTATGTTTTATATATGTTTCAGTATGTTATAAACATGTTTGAATCATAAAGTCAACATGAACACAACATTGTGCAGAAACCTGCACGTTTCTGGAATTTCTGTGTTCGGTCGACCGCATGCCTAGAAGAAGCTTGGGCAACCATGAAAACCTGTCACGGTCAACCGCATCATAATTGAGGTCGACCGCCAACTTTTTTTATGGCCTGTGCATGTTTGTTTGGCTTTGTTTGGTTTTCGAGAGAGTTTCTCGATCTTGTACTGATATATTATGACGTTTAAGAGTTGTTTAACAACTGAGATGAAGGTGACCACTAGTTATGGACACGCACACCGAGATATCTGCACGTACACTTAGATTATGTTGTGTTAACATATTTTTATCTTATGTTGAGCTGATGAATACATATGGGAGAGTATAGTCATTTTTCATGTATCCGAAAATATGGAGATAAAACCTATTTCCGCAGGATGATCGAGTAAGAGTATTATAAAAGTATCATTATTTCATGTATTCGGAATAGGGAGATAAAAACCTATTTTCGTAGGACGATTGAGTAATAGTATTACAATAGTATCGTTATTCATGTATTCGAAATAGGAAGATAAAACCAATTTCCGTAGAACGATTGAATAAGAGTATTACAAAAAAATATCTTCATTTCATGTATCCGGAATAGGGAGACAAAACATATTACCGCAGAGCGATTGAGTAAGAATATTACAAGAGTATCGCTATTGCACAAGGAGATGTACACATATATGTATTATCAGTTGTAGTTACTCTCATGTTAGATTACCCATGAGTAGGGTACATTCTTTGATTTGTGGCATACAGGATATGACTTATGGTGATTTTTGAGTTGGATGATATTCTCTTATTATTGCGCCAGCTACTTGAGAAGTAGTTCGAGATTTTAACATTGGTTCTATATGGTTGAGACTTGGAGTATTAGTGTTGTTTTTATTGATAGAATTGGAATTGGTATTTAGGGATCTATAATTTGAGACATATGGTATATATATGAGGGTTTCCTTGTTTGAATTATTTCGCTCGACGTACTACGTCTCGTCTTGTAGTTGTCTAAATATTAACTCCATTATATACGGGGAAAATAATATAGGTAGACTATGCTTAATAGATAGAGTCTTCACTTCATCTAGCAGCCCTTCCCCTGGAGGCGGATGGAGGTGATCTTACTGTAGTGCTCTAACGCTATTATTGTTGTTCTTTTTATTTAAATTGTCTCTTTCAGGCTGATCAGAGTTTCGGAGAACCGCAGGATGTCGGAGTTCTAGCATAGTCGTCGTCGCACAGTCTTAGTAGCTGAAGCTCCAGTGTATAGTTATGTTCATTATTCAGACTTTAGAATTGTATTCATTTTGTAGAGACTGAATGCCTTAGTGAGATTTCATTTGACTCATTGTGTTGAGATACATTTCAGACTCGGAGATATTGTCATTCTATTTCAGTTAGGTTCATTTGTTGATATACTTCTTCTGTGCATATCTGATTTTGTACTACTTCTATTATTTGCCTGTTTTGTACCTTCACCTATTTGTTGTTTCCACTAGAGAGATAGTGACTGTGATGGTGAAATATGCCATAGCATGGTGTTTGGTACTTAGCAGGTTTAACAATCCGGGTTACACCTTAGACTGTAGCCTTGTGTGAACTCTGGGGTATCACAAAACCCATGACCCCACTATTCTGAGTTACCCTCCTATCATCGGTCTTTAGCGTTCAAAATTTATATCCATTAACTAAATGCTCATTATAACATCTCACATCATGATAATGGCGTTGTGCATGGATAATAATTTTATCTGGTAACGTAGTACCATCAAGAAGTGATTTTCAACCTAAGCCAAACAATTTGAGAATATTTAGGTGAAGTTATATTATGAATGTATAATAATTACTTGTAAAACACTTACATCAATTCTTAACCAATCAGATTCTTTCTTATGTCTTTTCTGAATATTATGCGCTGCATTCCTACCGATTGTTTCATTCATAAGCTTCTCCATATGTCGCCTATATAAACAGTATATAAGTTTGTATTGGTAAAATATATGTAAAATAAGTATTTGTCATCTATATTACTGATTTTATTTGTTACATTCGATAGTCTGTGAACATATCAAGGTTTTGCAACACATATGCATGAATTTGATCTAAGCGAGATCTTGGATATTTTTCACGCTTCTTCTCCTTATCAGGTGCTTGAGATGCGATTTTCTTCTTACGCATGTAATGTGATGCAAACACAAAGCATTCGTTAGCCACATATCCTTCAACTATCGAGCCCTTGGGACGAGCTCGATTACGAACATTGTGTTTCATGGAGCTCAAGTATCTTAGAATCATAAGAAGAGTTAATTATTAGCACGATATTTTTAAAAATACATATACAATTAATAAATGTAAGAAAAAACCATAAATTACCTTTCAATGGATACATCCAACGATAAGTAACAAGACCGATGATTCTAGCCTCTCTTGAAAGATGCTGGGTAAGATGGACCATAATTATAAAAAGTAAAGGAGGGAATATTACTTCCATATTGCATAGAGTAACTCAGACCTCGATTTCAAGTTTTTTAAATTCATCTACATCTATGACTTTGGAGCATAATTTTTTGAAGAATGCACAATACTCAATAATAATCTTTGATGCTTCTTTCAACATATTGTTACAGATTACAACAAGGAGCAATTGATGGAGAAGAACGTGATAATCATGGGTCTTCAGACCTAAGAGTTTTCTCTCTTGCACCTGCACATTACTTGAAATGTTAGCTGAGTAACCATCCGACAACTTTACCGATTTGAGAATTTCACAAAATAATTGTATCTGCTCATTTGACATTGTAACACGAGACAGAGGCAACTTTAATTTTTAAGGCCAACATCTTGAGCTTGCAAATCATTTCGGATATTCAAAGTAGTCATATCTTGGCGCGCCCGTAGGTCATCCTTCGACTTGTTTGCATCTTGTAGGAGAGTTGATACTATGTTTATCACAAAAAAATATATTTTTCTCAATATGTATGACATCTAAGTTGTGTTGGATTTTAAGATTTTATCAGTAAGGTAGCTGAAAGAAGATACAAAATTTAGCCCACCCTCTAGGTAATTTTTTGGCTTCATCCTCAACTTGCATTTTTTGGGCCTTTCGCTTACGTTTCAATGGCTTTTTGGACTTTAAGTAATATTTTACTCTGAACGGGTTAAATTTAGAATAGTGATTTTTTCCAAACACAACTTTTGGAAAACCCTCAAGTAATTTTACGACCTCATTACCTGTCAGCTGACGCGTCTTCATTCTCTTCACAATTGTGCCATCAAACATAGCTGATAATTTCCTATACTTATGACTCAAGGGCAACCACCTTTGATTAAACCAATAACAACTCTTTCGGCTATGTGATAATTGAAGAGCTTCAAATTCTGGACCATATACAGGACAAGCACACTTGCCCTTCATAGAGTACCCGGACAGATTAGCATAAGCTGAACCATTATTAATCGTCCATAATAGAATAGCACGTAAACTAAACGACTCTTTTAAATGTGCATCATATGCTAAAATACCCTCAGACCATAATTGTTTCAGCTCATCAATTAGAGGCTCTAAGTAGAAATCAATATCATTTCTCGGTGCATGCTTATAGGGTATCACTAATGAAAGTATCATAAACGGTTGTTTCATACAAAGCAATGGAGGTAAATTATATAGCATTAATACAACTAACCACGTAGACCAGCCAAAGCTCATTACCCCAAATGGATTGAATCCGTCGCTTGATAGACCCAGTCTTACATTTCTGCAATCTTTGGCAAAACGAGGATAAATATTATCAACATGCTTCCAAGCTAAAGCATCAGCATGATGTCTCAATTTACCATCGTCTACTCAATCTTCCTTGTGCCACCTCATATTCTTTGTCGTTTCCTTGTTCATGTACAATCTTTGTAATTTAGGAGCCAATGGAAAATGTCGAAGCACCTTGGCTGGAATTTTCTTCGGTGTAATCCCTGCCTCCGATGTAATCCTTGTTGAAGGATTTGTGCGCTGCTTCCACCTAGAAACTCCACATGTCGGACACTCTTGAAGGTCTTTATTGGTTTTTTGGTACAAAATACAATTATTCGGACATGTATCAATCTTATTATAATCAAGACCCAGAGCAGAGACAATCTGAGTCGTATATCATATATTATAAGTCCAAAGAATTAGATGTAATTATTGGACGGAAGTCTAGGGATAACATTATGTTTTCATTTACCTAAATTGGATTATAACACATTATAAAAAATTATAATGTGTTATATATCACTCTATTTAAAAAAAATTATTTCACATATTTTCACATCATAAACTTAAATAATCATACCTACTTATAGCACGAATGAAACTTAATTGAGTTAGGGTTTATAAGTGTTTAGTTAAAATTATAATTACTAGTGTTATTCAAATGAATTAACATGTAGTTAAGTTATGGTTAATTCATAACTAATATTTTTTCAATCAGGGTTTTAAGAATTGAACTTGTTTATTTTTTATCATAAATTAGGGTTTTTAAACTAAATTCAACAATAAATAATAATAAAATTAAAAATTCTAAAGCTCAGTAGAAAAATTCTAAATTCAACATGTGTAATTCTTCAAATCTACTTTGCACGTTTTATGGATTCCACTACCACGATATCTTCAGTTGAATGCTTTACTTGTAGACATCCACTTTTGTGAATATTTTCTCTTAGCACCAACTTAGTTTCTGGATATAATAATTCATTCTATTTTGAAGCCATAATCCACCTATCATGCATACGCTCCATAATTTGGTAGCATTATCTCCACCAAAGGTAAGATACGTAACATTCATTCTTTTCGTATTCAACTATTAAAGGACTCAGCAACATTTGAGGTCATGTGGCCTTATCTACAAAATATCCATAACAATTGACATACATATTTCATAATCAATTACTATGTATACAACTGATGGTCAGAGTTAACTTTTATGTAAGTTTAACAACAAACATATATGTTTAACAACTAAGCTATAAGCTTACCAAATATACTACAACCTTAATAACTAAACAATGCTTGATAGCTATAATTATACATTATGCCTAGGAAAATTTTGTTGGCCCATTTCTCTAGAGAATAATTCATAGCAGTTATGTAAGCCATATGATCCCATTTTGATGTTGTGAACTTATAGGACACGGATTGCAATAAGTCCCCTAAATGTTTGATGCTTTATGTCAATAATTCCTTCATCTTTATTTTAAAGTTTTCTACTAGATAGAAAACACATCTAGAATGAAGAGCCTCTAGAAAGAATTCTTCAACAGCCATTCTTACTCCCTTGTCTGCATCAGATATTAGGATCAGTTGATGTGGAGGATTGTATATTTGAGCCTTTCATATAATATAGACCATAATCCTTATAAGAACCACTTCCAGTTATCCTCATTCTCCTAATCACATATGCAATAAGTAAGAAAAAATATTCATTGATTGTCATCGTAAGCCATGGCACTTAGCAGTATACCTTTATAGCGATCTTTAAAAAATGCCCCTTCGAAGAGAAAAAGAGGCCTACATATGATGATAAACCCATGAATGCAATCATTACAACTTATGAACAATCACCCAAAACAACCATTAAGCTCATCAGTAGCAATACAACTATCAGGATTGATAAATTTAACCATTTCTTGATACCTATATAAATAGAAAAACTTACCAACAATCGATAAAACTTAACAACTAACTGTTGTAGGCGTATAAAATTGCCTATAGGTCCCACAACACAGCTCGACGA
>BQKN01000968.1:400617-425305 GCA_022839385.1 Asparagus kiusianus
GGATTCTGAGAGATCATAGATCATGCTTCAATAATAACTTGTTGAGTCTACACCACGGGGAAATTTTATTTAGAGCTAGGAAAAAGTTGATCTTGAAGAAGAAAAAGCAAGAAAGGAAGGCCTAAATCATTGATAATAATTAAAGCATGAGAAAAGGGTAGGCTCATAAAGAAAATCATAAACAAATTGTAAGTAATTTTGTACTTTTTATATCCTTTCTATAGCTAAATAATTACATATGACAACACGATGTCACATTCTTCTATATAATAATATGATACATTTTTTCTAAGGGGTTTTTCTCTTTTAACCCAAAGTTTTACCCCTATTTATTTAAAAATCCATCCATTTTCCCAAACATCAATACACCCAATGTATCTCATCTACTTATTTTTAATCCCAATACGTATAATACACTCATTCTTTATACTGTATTTACCCAATAAACCAAAAATTTCTAAACTACCCTTCATCCCCAATTACAACCAGTTTGTCCCTCTCTCTCTCCTCTATTTCACTTTCCCAAATAGAGCGATCCCCGTAGAGCCCTAAGAGCGATTCTCAAACATCAAAACCCCCAAAACAATCTCAAATCCTTGAAAATAATTGTCATTAATCTCTCTAGTTCACATAAACGTACCCTCTCACTCTTATTTTGGCACCACACATCTCTCTTGCTCTTATTTTGGTGCAAGACAACGCTAAACATTTCAACCTTCTGGCGAAGGAGAAACGACTACCGTCGCAGATCTGTACACTTGATTGTTTCAGATATATGTACTTGATTGTTTCATGCTATGTTGATTTTGTAGTGGTGATTTTGGGCACTGAATATAAATCAAATCAATTTTTTCTGAGCAATGTAAACATGTGATTATGTATACAATGTGTTGTTCGATCGATTATTCACGTCGACGAGAGGTCCACTATTAATTTTTCAGTGTTTGTAAAAGTATAGCTCTTTTATACTGAAGTGTTAGCACATTTTTTTATGAAAATATAGCTCTTTTTTCCAAATTATAGCTCTTTATTGACAAAGTATAGCCCTTTATGTTCTCTAAAAATTCTGAAACTTAGTGAAATAAATCAAATCACTTTTTTCTGCAATGTAAACGTGTGATGATGTATACAATGTGTTGTTCCATCGATTATTCATGTCCATCTCTCAATTTTCCAGTTTTTGGAAAAATATAGCTCTTTACACTGAAATATAGCACATTTTTGTGAAAGTACAGCTATTTATTCCAAAGTATACTCTTTATGATCATAGTATAGCTCTTTATTGACAAATTATAGTTTTTTTTTGCGTTCTCTGATGATTTTAAAACTTAGTGAAATAAATCAAATTAGGATTTTGTAAAAGCTTTGTCTCGGATGGAAAATGTTTTTCAAGTATTGGGGGCGACGCCATTAGTTTTTAAGGGTCGCTATTCCAAGACGAACCAAACGGGTCGTTATTAACTGGTCCTTATAAAAGCCCAGTTAAGATACTGGCCGCAGCTCTTTAAAAGAGGTGGGCCGGGTTTCGACCTTACCAAGATATTTCCTCCTCCTCCTCCTCCTTCAGGAACCCAAACATTTCTTCTCTCTCTGCGCGAGCGAGCACCAACGTTTCCTCCCTCGTCTCCTTCGCGATCGTTCGCCATGGATTCGCTCTCGATTCCTTCAGCGATCCCCTCTCCCTCCATCCTCTCCCCCAAAAGGCCCTTCATCTCTAGGCGCTCTCTCCTTCTCCCGATCTCCTCCAAAAGTACTCACCTTCCCTCTCTCTTTTATTATTTTTATTTTTATTTTTATTTATTCCGATCTCAGACAACCAAAACCCTAATTCCTCTCTGTTGCTTGCAGATAAAGAAAACGAGCCGGATCTCGGTCCCGACTCCGACAACACCGGCCTCGTCCCCTTCTTCAAGAATCCGAGCTCCCTCTCCCCCCTCTCCAACGTACGCACCTCCAGTAACCCTAATCCTTGTCCTTATTTGGTAATTACAGGAGCTCGTTTGTATTTTATTGACCGCTTGCTTGTTGTTTAGGATTCGGCGATGGGTTTGGTATTGAGCGCGGCGGTCGGGAGAGGCTGGACCACCGGTTCGGGCATGGAAGGGCCGCCCGCGCCTGGACCCGGGTCGGACTCGGGCGATCGGCCCGTGTCGACCTTCCCTTGGTCTCTCTTCACCAAGTCCCCTCGCCGCCGGATGCGCGTGGCTTTCACGTGCAACGTCTGTGGACAGCGCACCACTCGCGCCATCAACCCCCATGCCTACACCGACGGCACCGTCTTCGTTCAGGTATTTCAAAGATCTCAGTCCCTTTTCCTCTCATCAAAATCCAATCTTTTTAGGTTCTGTCTTTGGTTAATTACGCTCTAATTCCAGAAAGATGCGCCGTTTTTTTAACTTTTATATCTTGATTTTTTTGTTTTTTGTTTTTTGGTTGCCAAAACAATCTTCAAGAATTTAAGGTCTAGCTTCCATGGACTTAAGGGAGAGGATGGGTAAAGCGAGATAATGGACGCTAAATTTCCATTTGGGCTGTGTTAGAGAGAGTGAAGAAATGTATTTATGCTTTTAATTTTGACAAAGCTAGCTGAGGTTAAATAGCTCAAAGAGAAAGAAAGGGATACTAAATGACATGTTTTAAACAATTTTTAAATGATGGCCTGATGGAATGTACCAAAGTCAGTGTTGGAACTCTAGGGTATTTGATTCATAAAAGAAACTTATGACGTCAAAGCTAATTAACCCTTATTTTTTCTAACATTAAATGGATTTTATTTGGGGTTTTTGACAGTGTTGTGGATGCAATGTGTTCCATAAGCTAGTGGACAATCTGAATCTATTCCATGAGATGAAGTGCTATGTGAGCCCAAGTTTCCCGTACAAAGGGAACTTGCGCTTCAATTTTCTCGATGGGGATGATGATGATAATGATGAGAACATATTCCCCATTTTGTAAAGGAGAGAGGAGAAAGAATTGGTTAGTTGATCCATCCATTTAGTCTCTGTATATGGTAGTAGTAAAAATTAGCAGGATTTTCCTTGACATTTGAAAATTTACATGTTAATATTTGTAAATATTATCTTGTGCTGTTTAGGGTCGCATGTGTCTGTTATCTAATAGTATGTAACAAAGTGACATGTCATTTATGTACCTGTTTAGCCACTTGACTTACTTGCATCATCGCGTCCTTAATAGGCCATCATCATGTTGTAAATCTCGTCTTCTCCCTTTTTTTTTCTTTTTCTTTTTTGGAAGAAACTAATGTGCTTCATGTGTTTGTGTGAAAGTTGAATCATGATAAGTTTATTTCAATATGGTCAAAATAAGTTAGCCCCTGGGAGCTTAGAGTGCAGAGTTTCCCATGACTGAAAACCTTGTGTGCTGCGGATTATAGGTTGCTAGGGGCCTTATGAATCTATGAAGCTTGAAATCTTGACTAAATAATGGCGTTGAACTCATAAGTTTCTGTGTTGTTTTTTTATTAGAGAAAAGTTTATGCGTGTAGGAGATTGATTTCTTCCTAGGAAAATTCCTCAAGCACCCAAAATATGGGACCAATAGGGGGGACAAGTGAGGTGTCCCCCTCCTATTGGATAATGTGTTGACCATCATTAATGACGGCCAACTCATTATCCAATAGGAGGTGGACACCTCACTTGTCCCCCTTATTGGTCCCGTGTGCAGCTTTATCTGTGTTTGGATTCTTTTCAATTTTGTTTTTCTATTTTAACCGTTTGGAGTTTAATGTAGGGTTAATTGCGGACAGACCCCTTCTAATATCACCCGATTGTGAATAGACTTCCTGTAATTCTATTTGTTGTGATTAGGCCCTTATAATATTGGCCCAAGTGCAAATCATCCTCTTAGTGAACTTTTTCCGATTATTATAAAAGTCAAAAAGACTAGCAATTGAAGGTCTACCCTCACCAATAGATCTAGAGGGGGTCTATCCTCCTTGTCAAATGATTTTAAGATTTTAAGAGTAAAAAAAATTCGCGCAGGGTGTGTATATGCAACAAACTAAACTACATGGTGTCTATTCGCAATTGGGTGATACTACATGGGCTATGTTCACAATTAACCCTTTAATGTATTTCTTTTTCTTCGATATCCATTGTTGCCGAATCTTTTGAAGTGTTTCCACGAGATCAGGGTATATTGTTATTTTTCCCTATGCGGGATGAACAGTTGCCCCCCCCCCCCCCCCCCCCCCTTCCTCCTCACACCTGGGCCCTAGTTAACATTTGTCGGTGAATTTTGACAGCATGGCATGCCTTTAGTATATGTCTAGATGCCACTTTCTCGGGCGTACTTTTGCTTATTCCATGTTCTGAATCCATAGATTCTCACTGCCAAAAGTCTCAGGGTGCATTTTGCTCATCTGGTTGTTGTATGAAACTGGATTTCTTTGAATTTGCATCCAGTGGAATTTTGCAGGTTAGCCCTTTGTCTATCATCTCTCTCTTGCTTTAGTTAGCATTGCTTGCATAATTCAGATTTTGAACTTGGTGCACGCTGTTATGCTTAGCATCTCATCTGAAGGGGTTCTGACTTTAATAAGACGAGTTCTGAACATGGGGAGGTAAAAATGACGAGTACTCCAAGCGATTATGATTTTGAGTATTCTCAAGTAGAAAGTAGGGGGGCATACTATTGCTGGATTTGTTATGCTGAGATTGATGCGCATAGCTTATTGAGGTGAATGAGGGTGTACATTATGGAGGATTGCTCGTAGCTTGTGGAGGTGAATGATGAGTTACTACTAATGGAGCAGTGATAACTAGATTTTTTCTTTCTGAACTATTTCCACACTTCTAAATTACTTCCAGACTACAGTAGAGAAAAATTGTGGCTCTTTCCTCTTCATTTCTTCATCCTTTTTAAAAATGATAGACTTCTTCAAAGGAGGTCGCACCTCCCTCTTTTATTTCCCTCTCTTATAATGTAAAATTAGTATGGAAAAGAGTGGTTTACGTAGCATTTTTTTCTATTTGGCTAAATAGTATTGTAATACCTAATAGTTACACCACCTTTGCACTTAACTAACTTAAGTCGTGAGACGTGACACTTTCACCTCGTTTGGTATGCGGGAATGGGGTCAAGTGAGAGTGGAAAGAATGTAGGAATTGTTGTGGGTCCAGCCCAATATAAAGCCCACATGAGGAGGTCTACATGAATTAGAATTCTATCTATAAGAAGTCTACATGAATTAGGATTCTATATAGAAGAGGACTTGGATGATCTATTTGAAATAGGAATATGTTTGGAAAATTCTATATAAGAGAGACATAAGATCAAATTTTGATATAAGAATAGTTTTCCGGGTGCTACAGTAATCGCGCTCTACAGTACCCGAGAGGAGAGAGAGAAGAAGAGAAAGAGGAAAATTCAGAGTCCGGATAGCTCGGGTGTTCGATTGCAGTGATTCAAAAACCGTTATCTTCAGAATGACGACGCCGTTGAGGGTACGGTGCTGGTTTCTCCGCGGGAGTTGGAGATTTTTGGTGAGACGGGTTTTAGGGTTTTGGTCCCTAGAGGTAACACTATATCTTTCTCTTGTGATTTAATCCTTAAGTTCAGGTGTAACTTGGAGAGATTGTACTCTTGATTCATAGTGGAATATTTCTCTTTGGATTATCCCGTGGACGTAGGCACGATTTGTCGAATCACGTTAAATCTTGATGTTTGCTTGCTTGTAGTATTTTTTATTGGTGCCGTTATTCGTTTAGTGATTAATTCCGCAGATTAATCTCCATAAAATCCCCAACAAGTGGTATCAGAGCCTTGGTTCAAGGCGTGCTTTGGGATGGAAAAGATGGAGAGTTTTGGCACAATGATGAAATTGAATGGGTCTAATTGGCAAGTATGGAAGTCCAAGATGAAAGATATTTTGTATTTAAAGATTTACATGATCCTATTAAGGGAGATGAAGCCAAGTCAGAAAAGATGACTGATAAAGAATGGGATAAACAACACAGAAATGCGATCGGTTATATTCGGATGTGGATCGACGTTAGTGTGTTTCATCATGTATCGGGTGAGACTAATGCGAAGTCTCTTTGGAAGAAGCTTGAGGATCTCTACGAGCAGAAGACCGCAGGAAATAAAGCGTTTATTATGAGGCGGTTAGTGAACTTGAAATTCAAAGAAGGAAGCAGCATAGCAGGACACTTGAATGAGTTCAAGAGTTTGATTAATCAGTTAGCTACTATGAAGACGACTATCGATGATGAGCTACAGGCTTTATTGCTATTGAGTTTTTTGCCAGACAGTTGGGAGACACTGGTTGTGACAGTCAGCAACACAGCTCCAGATGGTGTGTTATCGATAAGTATGGTTACTAGTAGTTTATTCAATGAGGAGACTCGGAGGAAGTTTATCAGCACAGATAACTCACAGGCACTTGTCACGGAGAACAGGGGCAGGAGCAGGTACAGGGACCAGTCCAGAGGTCGTGGCACATCCAAGGGCAGATCAAAGTCTAAAGTGAGAGGCTGTTTTTATTGTGGGAAGCCAGGTCATATCAAGAAGAATTGTTGGGCATTGAAGAAAGAGTAAGCAGAGAAGAAAGATGAGAAGAAAAAAGCTGACAGTAACACTACGGCTACTTTGTCTGAGACCGATGTTATTCTCATTTGCAAGGAAGAAGATTGTATGCATGTTACAAGTCAGAATTCCGAGTGGATTGTAGATACAGGAGCTACATGTCATGCTACCTCCAATCGAGACCTTTTCACGTCGTATAAGGCAGGTGACTTTGGCAATGTGAAAATGGGCAATATTAGCTACTCGAAGATTATAGAACTTTGTGATATACACTTGCAGACAGATACCCGATGCACATTGATCTTAAAGAATGTGCGGTGTGTTCTCAATTTGCGGCTTAACTTGATTTCGGGTCTTGCGTTGGACCGAATGGGATATGAAATTCAATTTGGTGGAGGAAAATATAAAATCACCAAAGGCTTTCTTGTGGTGGCTAGAGGAAGTGCATGTTGCAATTTATACAAGACTCAAGCGAAGGCTTCATATGATTCTTTGAGCGTGGCTCAAGATGGTGACACTCTTAGTTTGTGGCATAGGAGGCTCGGGCACATAAGCGAGAAGGGGTTGCAGATATTAGCAAAGAAGTCTCTCATTCCTTTTGTCAAAGATTCGTCACTCACTCCTTGTGATTATTGTTTATTTGGCAAACAACATAGAGTTTCTTTTAGTAAGCCTTCTAAAAGAAAAGATAATATTTTGGATTTGATTTATTCTGATGTTTGTGGTCCTATTGAGGTGGAGTCCTTGGGTGGTAATAAGTATTTTGTCACATTTATTGATGATGCATCGCGGAAGATATAGGTTTTCTTATTGAGGACAAAGGATCAGGTGTTTTCAGTCTTCCAGCAGTTTCATTCCATGGTGGAGAGGCAGACATGAAAGAAGTTGAAGTGTTTGCGCACCGATAATGGAGGAGAGTACACTTCCATTCAGTTTAGAGATTATTGCTCTAAGCATGGTATTCGGCATCAGAGGACAGAGCCCGGCACACCGCAGCATAATGGAGTTGCAGAGAGGTATAACAGGACCATTGTGGAGAAAGTCATATGCATATTGAAGATGGCGAAGTTACCTAAGAGCTTCTGGGCTGAAGCTGTTCGCATTGCATGCTACATAATCAACAGGTCTTCTTCAGTTCCTTTGAGTTTTGATATTCCAGAGAGAGTTTGGTCTAAAAAAGATATTTCCTATTCTCATTTGAAGGTGTTTGGTTGAAAGGCGTTTGCACACATTCCGAAGGAGAAGAGACAGAAGCTTGATGATAGAGCGGTTCCTTGTATCTTCATTGGTTATGGAGAAAATGAGTTCGGTTACAAACTATGGGATCCAGAAAAGAGACAAATGATTAGACGAGCAGATGTGATTTTTCAGGAGGATCAGACTATTGCAGATCTTGGGAGAGCAGAGCAGTCAGAAAGTGTTGCTAGTGAGATTCCAGATATAACACCCGTTTCGTCTCCAGTACAGTTGCATCCTACAGATACAAAGCAGGTGCATGATGATGATGTTGATGATGACAGTCAGATACTAGAGCAGGGAGATGGTGATCAGAATCACGAGCAGGAGGCTCCTCAGCAGGGGGAGCATCACCAGCAACAGAAGTTTGCAGAGCCACAATTTAAGAGATCAGCTAGAGAGCATCGACCATCCACGAGATATCCTCTTTCAGAGTATTCTTCACTGACAAAAGAGGGGGAGCCATGAAGCTTTCAGGAGGCACATACTCATAAAGACAAGGACAGATGGTTCCAGGCTATGAAGGAAGAGATGAAGTCTCTTGAAAAGAACAATACTTATGAGTTGGTAGATTTGCCAAAGGGCAGAAAAGCTTTGAAGAACATGTGGGTGTTCAAGTTAAAAAAGGATGGTTATAAAGAGATTCAAAAATACAAAGCTAGATTAGTGGTGAAAGGCTTTGGTCGAAAAAGGGCATTGATTTTGATGAAATTTTTTCACCGGTTGTGAAGATGACGTCCATTAGAGTTATCTTGGGTTTAGCAGCCAGTTTAGACCTCGAGATTGAGCAGCTTGATGTAAAAACTGTATTCCTTCATGGTGATTTGGAGGAGGAGATCTACATGGAGCAGTCGGAAGGTTTTGAAGTGCAGAGAAAAGAACACATGGTTTGTAGGTTGAAGAAGAGTCTCTATGGTTTGAAGCAGGCACCCAGGCAGTGGTACAAGAATCTTTCATGCTGAGTCATGGCTACCAGAGGACAGTTGCAGATTCGTGTGTATATTTCAGGAGAATTTTAGATTCTAGCTTCATTATCCTTTTGCTTTATGTGGACGACGTGTTGATTGTTGGTCAGGATAGTCAGATAATCGGTGGGCTGAAGAAGGTTATTTAAAGCTTTTGACATGAAGGATTTGGGCTCGGCACAGCGGATTCTTGGTATGGATATTATTCGTGACAGGAAAGCCAGGAAGTTATGGTTATCACAGGAGAAATATGTTGAACGGCTACTTGATAGATTCAACATGAAAGATGCTAAGTCAGTCAGTACTCCGCTTGCAGGACATTTGAAGCTTAGCAAGAAATTTTGCCCGACTACAGATAAGGAAAAGAGTGAGATGAAGAATATTCCTCACTCTTCAGCTGTAGGGAGTTTGATGTATGCCATGGTTTGTACTCGGCCAGATATAGCTCACGCAGTTGGCGTTGTGAGCATGTTTCTTTCTAATTCAGGGAAAGTTTATTGGGAAGGTGTAAAGTGGATCTTAAAATGATTGAAAGACAGTTCCAGATTGTGTTTGAGTTTTGGAGGTTCGAAGGAAGTATTATATGGTTTTGCAGATGCGGATATGGCAGGTGATCTCGATCACAGGAAGTCTACCTCAGGTTGGTTGTTCACTTTTGCAGGGGGAGCAGTATCATGGCAGTCCAGGTTGTAGAAGTGTGTTGCTTTATCTACAACAGAGACAGAATATATTACAACTGCAGAAGCCGATAAAGAGATGATTTGGATGCGAAGATTTCTGCATGAGTTAGGCTTGCAGCAGGACAATTATCAAATCTTCATTAGTAGTCAAAGTGCTCTTGATTTGAGCAAGAATTCTACATTCCACTCCAGGATAAAACACATCGATGTGAGATATCATTGGCTTAGAGAAGCTGTTAAGAAAGAGGAGCTAAAGTTACAAAATATTCACACAGATGAAAATCCAGCAGATTTTTTAACGAAGATCGTTTTCAGAGAGAAGACAGAGTTATGTCGGCGATTGGTCGGCATGAACTCCCATTGAGGAGTTAAATATTGGCATATCCCCTCCTTGGGCTGGAGGGGGAGATTGTTGTGGGTCCAGCCAAATATAAAGCCCACATGAGGAGGTCTACATGAATTAGAATTCTATCTATAAGAAGTCTACATGAATTAGGATTCTATATAGAAGAGGATTTGGATGTTCTATTTGAAATAGGAATAGGTTTGGAAAATTCTATATAAGAGAGACCTGAGATCAAATTTTGATATAAGAATAGTTTTTCGGGTGCTACAGTAACCGCGCGCTATAGTACCCGAGAGGAGAGAGAAAGAGGGAGAGAGAAGAAGAGAAAGAGGAAAATTCAGATTCCATATAGCTCGGGTGTCCGATTGCAGTGATTCAAAAGCCGTTGTCTTCAGAATAACGACGCCGTTGAGGGTACGGTGCTGGTTTCTCCGCGGGAGTTGGAGATTTTTGGTGAGACGGGGGTTTTGGTGCCCTAGAGGTAACACTGTATCTTTCTCTTGTGATTTAATCTTCAAGTTCAGGTGTAACTTGGAGGGATTGTACTATTGATTCATAGTGGAATATTTCTCTCTGGATTGCCCCGTGGACGTAGGCACGATTTGCCGAACTACGTTAAATCTTGGTGTTTGCTTGCTTGTAGTATTTTTCATTGGTGCTGTTATTCGTTTAGTGATTAATTTCGCAGATTAATCTTCATAAAATTCCCAACAGGAATAGAATGGAATAGATGTGTGAATGGAATGCACATTCTCTTTCTCATGTTTGGGAACGTTTAGAGAATAAAACGGGAATGACAATCTTATTCTCATTCCCATGTTTGGTATCATTTGTTCATAAGTGAGAATAAAATTTAGTTTTCTAATAATGCCCTTACAAAAGCACAGAATTTTAAAAACATAAAAATATTTTAAAAATAACTAAATAATTCATTTTTTTTAGAAAAATAAGTTTTATAGAAATGATATCTTTTCTTATAGAAATAATTTCTGTTGATGGTTATATTTTGGTAAACGTCTCAGCAACAATTTCAGACTTTTAGCTTACTAATTGAAAAATAATTTTCATAGAAATTATTTTTTATTATAAATAATTATAATTTAATATTTCTAACATCTAATGCTACATGTCTATTTCTTGTACGAGCAGCTAATGTTACTAGCATCACTGTCCACAAACGTATACAATAGAGTGAATTCCATATGCATGCCACATGATTTATGACTGAATTCCATGTGCATGCATGAAGAGAAAGATCGTAAGAAAACACTAAATTTTGAAGGATTGGAAAAACATGTTAACTTTTAGTCTGTATACAAAATTTCTATGAAATTTCAAATGCACCTTTAACTTTTAAAAAAGTGATTAGGAATTGGAAAAAATATTTACCTAGAAAGTTTGAATAAATGGAAAACATGTTAGCCTCTAATCAAAATATAAAGTTCCACTCATCAATTAAGCACATTATTTTCTTGTTGTGACTGCTTTGAAAAAATTATTGAAAAGATTAGGCATATATGCTTCAATAACTTCAAATAATACATCCAAAGATAAAATATTTGCTAACCTAATTGCCAATAGATTACGCAACTGAGTTGCCAAAAGATAAAAAATTACTGTAAAGATTAGGTAAAGATTAGCCACACATATATATATTAAAAATAATAATGGTTACCTAACCGAGTCGCGTCGAGGCAAAGACGAGATTTTTTTTCTATTGTCGACGCGATCGAACTATGGCAAAGTCAAACAAAGAATAATATTTTAATATTTTACTTCTATTCGTATATTTGTACAAGCAGCTAATGATAATATTTCTATAATATGTGAATTTATATCTATTCGTATATTTTAAGGGGGGTATAATCGAAATTTTTTTGATTATTTTATTCTTACTTAAGTGAGAATGTCAATTCCTTGTTAAATGGTTGGGAATAACAATTCACACATAAAATACATCGTGTTTGGTACGTATGAATAAAGAATTGGAATTGCATTCTATTCCTACTCATTCCCACGTACTAAACGAGGCGTTTGTATTCTCAAGTTGTTAGCCGTTATAATTTGGTAAATGGTGTAAACATTATCCTATAAGCTGGTCTTAGAAAATAAAAAATAGCAATATAATATGGAATTCCGATTTTGTCTACTACCAAACAAACTAGTGGTGAAACCACTATATAATTACAACCATTGATTATCTAGGCTTCCTTTGGATACCATGGTGTTCTTGTTTACATAGTGTTTTTGTCGAAGACAAAACACCACACGTTTGGAAGCCATTGTGTTTTCTGAGTTAAATCATCCTCAAACAAAAAACATAATACTTATTTCAAAATATCTTTTACGTGTTTTAAGTTTTGTATTTCTTTTTTGAGTTTAAGGAGGTGATAATATAATATTTTACATAATATATAAAATATAATTAAAATATAGTTATTATCATGATGCTTATTATATTATATTATATTATACTATATTATAGTTAATGTAATATATTAGTAATATTTATTAAATAATGTAAAAATATAATAATTAAAATATTTTATATAATAATATAATAATATATTAAATATTAGTATTTAATATGTTGATAATGCATTATATAATAATATAGTTAAAGTAATATAATAACTAGTACTGTTAGTGCCTGCGATCCATGCATCACACAGTATATATTTGAGCAAAAATTCTTTGACTAACAATCAATATTTGATGATAAATTTAAATTAGCATTTATGCTCATCGGAAATAAAAGAAGCGAATTTAAAGTTAATCTGGCTTTCAATGCCTAAGCAAATATTATAAAATGGTTGCCAAACGTTCCCTTAAAAGGTTCAAGAATTCAAAAGAGATTGAAAATTGTTTTGTTTTTAAAATTAATTAGAAGAAAAAAAACCTCGATGTAGAGATTTAAGAAGTGCGCATCCCTGATGCTTTTAACACCCCTGGGATGGTCCCACGAAACATGTTAATCTACGGCGCGACATGTATCAATATTGCTGTTGTCAGTTAGTTTATCAGCATTCCGAAACCGAAAGTACCATGATATGGATCGGTGAGATCTATTCTATATTACTTGGGGGGGAACAAAGGATGAAAGAGATTCTAAAGTTTTTACTCAAGACGGTCAAAAGATGCGTGAGAACTCAACACGTGCGCGTCGATCAAGAACACGCCCGCCATGCTAAATTATGTACAGTCGACTAAAATTTCACCAGTACATATAGGAGGTAATCGGACAAACCTCGTAACAAAGCTGGATAGAATACTATGGAAGCCATTTTCCTTGGTAAACGACATGCTGGGAGAGCTCTCATGAGATTCTGTTAGGTAACACTCCAGGCGCAAGTTTTTGACATGCGTGACCTACTTTTGTAATTTAAAAAGCAAAAAAGAAAGGCCATGGAGAGATTTCCATGAGAAGACTTCAAGACTACCATTTAGTCATTTAGACCACAAGAAACCCGATCAATCACATGCACGAACAAACCATGCTGCTATCTTCTTACGCAAATGAAAAAAATTTACAAAACTTTCACTCACGATGTATAAAAAATGCACGCACATAATCTATAAATCTCCGCTTCTCTCGGAATTTAGATTACAGAATGGGGGTGAACCAAGGGATAGATAATACATTTGGCAGTAAGAAGAATAAAGACCGGGGAAGGCAAATCGTATAAATTACACAAAGGATGTATCCAACAAAGACCATCCGAAAATGTCAGGAAGCCCTACTCTATTAATCTCCAGTTGACAAGTGATTCGTGCAGGCTCTCAGTTGCAGGCAATAAAAGAGCTGGAAGGCACAAGAGGTAGCAATGTGGTACCAGTTCAAAACATGCAAACAGCATAAAAACTTTAAGGGATTTGATTCAGACTTCATGCATGATATATGGTTAACTAGTAAGCTGGAACCTAGCACTTGGTTTTCTCTTTCTCCATCCCTGAGTGCAGAAAAGAGAAAAGGAAAGAAAGTAGAACATCACATATTAGTATCAGCAGTAATAACAGGCCATGCAACATCTTTTTTCAAGAGACTTACAAATGCCGCATAGTAGAAGAGGGTCAGTATGGCAAAACCAACAAAGCCATATTGGAAGACATTATACCTGTCCAACACAAATAAGTTAGAAAATATAAATGGGGGTGATAAAGACCATACATGAGAAGGACGAAATAGTTTAGAAATCATAACTTACTTGTACAAATACTTAATTCCGCGAAGAGACTGTAGCGTGTGGCCAAATATCTCCTGCGCAGCAGTTGCTTGTGCATAGGAAGCAAAAGCTGTGGCACAGAATTGAATCACACTGCAAAAGAAGTAAATTACTTTCATCACCAATAATATTTGGTCAACAAGTATCCTTGTAAGAATTATAAGGCACAAATGCGAGAAAGTTTGATTATTGTAACTGATTTTGACTTTACTCCTCAAAACTAAAGACCAGTTCAAAATGAAGATGCAAAGAATTATATTGCCATCGAGCTTTATGATGTCATCTCCAGAGGCTAGTTTTGTCATTCAGCTAAGCTTGATATGAATCCAGTAGAGATACAGTTTATTGCATGCACTAATTTACATATTACAATGATCTGAAAATAGAATCCTTTACATTACGAAATAAGAATGAGAAACTTAGTTTCTTCCCTTTGTTCTTTGAGCTAATGAGGGTGTCTAGGAACTTGTAACACCCACCTAATGCATCAGTCAACTTGATCAGAATTGGCAGGTAGAAATTGAAGGTGAGACATTTATCTATGATTGCATGGATATTAATAAAAGACGAAATGATAACAAAATCACCTCTACTGTTAAGTGCTCATACTTTGTCTGAATTCAACTTAATAACAAAAATAAAGAATACAAAGGCAACATGAAAGTAGGGAGTGCCATGCTGCTTGGACTATGAAGCAGTTTTGATACTTGGAAAAACCAGAAATTCAAACTATCCAGCTCTGACTACTCCCTATCTCAAGCAACCAAAGGATTATCATATATTGGGTTTGAGAAATCATGACCAATATATAAAACACTAAAATAAGGAAGCTAATTCATGTCATCACACACTTGCCTCTTCTTCAGAAAGGAGTGTTATGTTAAAGTAGGAAGGAGTGCCTTGCTACTTGAATTATCAAGCAGTTTTTGATACTTGGACAACCAGGAATTCAAATCATCCAGATACGATCACACCCTCTCTCAAGCAAGGATTATCATATATTGAATTTGAGAAATCTTAACAACAGATAAAACACTAAAATATGGAAGCTAGTTCATGTTGTCACAAGCTTGCCTCTTTGTTTGATAAGGTAATGCACAAAAACATCAACCTCTAGTTATAACATGCAGGATCTCTGACAGGACTATGACTGACATAACAAGGTCTTAATCGATTATGTCCATTTCAGAAGGAATAAATCTTTAGCATACGGACCTGATGGAGCATAGAAGGATGAGTCCCACATTAAACAGGAAGGAATTCATCAAAGTTGCTCCCCACCTGAAATCCGGTCAATCAATAGATGTTACAAAGGTTTCTTTTTAAAGGCAAAATTGAAGGGATATGAAAGACGTCCATCAGGTAAACGTGTTGGATAAGTGATTACTTCATCGGGTGAATGGTTATAAAAACTAGATTTAGACCAAGCATCATAGCTCCAGCAATCACTGCAATTAGAAGGTAGAAACAGAAAAATGCAAACGCTGCAGTACCTAACAGTCCTGGTTCAATCAACAAAAATAGTGTCAAATAAATGATAGTTTAAGAAGACATCGAAGAAACAAACTAATAAATAGGCATTACTGATTTTAACATACCCCAGACATCATCCAATTTGATGAACACTTCATTCAAGAAAGGGGAAAGAGGAGGACTGATCAACGAATATATAATAATATGCACAACCCATGCCACTGAAACAATTAACCTTGAAAAAAAAAAGAGGTCAGAACTCAGTCATCCTCAAGAGAATAGACAGAGAATATATACTAAGGTGTAACAAATAATATTGCAGAAAAGCTAAAGGCTGAGGAAAGTATTAATATGTCCATATGTTTCTTTCTAATGGACACTTATCTAGAAAATGGAAACCCAAATAAAGGCAGCAAAAGCTGCAAGCCAAGAAATAACAGGGGGTTAAGTCCAGCCTTCTCTTTTTTCTGATGGGAGGATGAAAGTTCACTGCCACCTTCCAAGGACAAGCAGTACTGGGAATAAGGCTGATCAATTTTGGTTGTTTTATCCATGTATTACTGATGGTTTAACCACAAGCATGCCAAACAAAACAAACTCTCTCTGATTCAGAAGAGTAGAGCACCAACTAAGATTAAAAGCTTCCTATGGTTGGTAAAGCAGTAAGCTATACTGATCTGACAGAATCTTTCACGAGAAACTTCACCATGAATGCTCCTTCTGATTGAGTCCTATCAAGATGTGCTGGAGACACTAGACCATTTTTTTACAATGCACATGTATCTTTGTCATTTTACATGCCCAATATCCACTTAGCTAATTGTAGTAGTATGAGATGTAACCATAGTGTCCTAGAAAGAGTGCAAACTCACAAATGTGATAAAAATTCAGCGGATAGAAGCTTATTTGAGTAAACTTGTGCATGAGTGATCTGTTCATCCATAATACCAAATCATTTTAATTTCTACTACCATAATCGACTGTATTGAGTCCATTTTCACGAGAATAATTCACTAACTCTCTTCGTTACTCAATTTTATTCTCCTGTCGTTTCTTCCGACCTCATCTACTCTTTCCCCTGCTCTCACAGATAATGAATTTTTTTGCTTAAGGGACTGCAAGTGCCTAAAACTGCAGATAAGAACTGCAGATTAGGAAGCCCAGTCATTACACGGAGCACAAACATGACAAGTCCAAGATACCACCCGAGTGCTTAGGTGCAGGCAGCTACCTTTTAGTACACTGCCAATATTAAGCTAACAAAATGGGAATGTATGCTGGAACTGCTTATTAAGGAGAATACATTTCTTAAGCCAATGTTACTGAATATGCTGTGCAATAGCTGTTCTCTCACTTGTGTTTCTTCTCTAACCCTGTTGCCCGTGTCAACATATCAATCTAAACAACTTTAAGGTAACTTGTGCTTCAACCTTCCATGTTATTGGGTTCCCCAAACAAAATAGGTGACAGTTTTACTTTTCAAAACAAGGATTCATCAAATGTTTTCTGTACAACATCACGAACCATAGTGTAAAAGACTTAATTTAATCAATTACATAAAAATGAGCCAAAGTGGAAAACAGACTCAGATTTGTAGAGATAAAATATGAAGGATCCATTAATAACTTCACTCGTGAACATGTACTTACCCAAAAATCCCCAACAACAGTTTTCCCAAATAGCTAAGGACAGTGAGAGCCCAAGCAGCCTCTGCCTATACAAGAATGAAAAGGAAGATATCAATAGATGGGAAACTCGAGCATATCTATCCAATAAGAATATTGTTATCATCACCTTTTCTCCTTGAGGGTACATCTCTTCCAAAGCCTTCATATCATCTTCAAGAAGGAGCAACTCCTATGAAATGCAATAGAAAATAGTATTCCTCAGAAGACTCTCAGAAAGGGTCGGTCAGATACATGGAAATGAACTGGTTCATAACAGAACTTCACCAAGAATTAAATACATAGACTGCCTTTTCCTCAAAAAAACCAAGCATAAAATGTGCAGTTGTTCTTAGAATGGCAGTGGATGTTTAAGAATTAAGATCCATTCTTGTGTCAGTCTGAGTCCATGTCTGTGTGTGCGCACGCATGCACTTGATCAGGAAAAATGACAAGAAAGCTCCTAGTGAAAAACGACAAGGCTTCTTCTTCCCATGAAAAATAGCATGACAAGAGGCCCCCTTTGCTGGACATGAATACACCTCAACATGTATAGCAGCCATACTTCTGATACTCACCTCCAGCAGACATTGCGAAACCAAATTTAGAGAAGAAACAAAATCATTTCATAAGAGAAGGAGATGATGGTGCATGATTAGTTGCCATCAGAAAACTGTTATATGATTAACGCGGAGATATTTGTCAGACTTGCTTGCAGTATGATGTAAATGGATGGCCGCTACTCTACTCATGTATATATTACCTCTAAACAAATTTGAATTCAAAGTTGTAAAATAGAGGGGAAAAATAGCTCTCAGTGTTCTGAGACTAGAATGTAAGATCCTCTTCTACTCTCTCAGAAAAGAACTTTGAATTTTCATGACACCAACCAAGTAGTTAATTTTATTTTATTTCAACTATTACATAAAAAAGAAAAAACATTGAGTTCTTATTTTTTGTAAATCTCAGAAAATCGGGATGCAAAATCACAGCCAAAGCTAATTTTTGGAACTAAAACAACAAGAAACAAAAAGTAGTAAGCAAATACAGGTAATAACATACATGAAGCACAGTAAGTCCTCGCGACTTAAAGCACTTGTAGCAAGTTTTGAAAACATAGAGCTTGTTGTTTAAATTGAAATTGGCAATGTCAAAAATCTTGTTATTAGGATGATAACTCCTCATTTCAGTACTGATCACGCAAATCAATGCATCAAGGTTATAAATCAATTATCAATCAGGTTTGGACAGTCAACTAAGGATTAAAGAGCTATGGGCCCAATGGTACTTGCCCAGACGCAGATAGAGAATACTAAGAGAAAGACACTCATTTCAGAGCTTCTCTAGAGTTTGGCAATGATAAATGTAGAAACAAATGCACCAACTGGAAGATAAAGTATGGAACACTTAATATAAATAACTTTAGCATTTCCTGAGGCTTCTACAGCTTCCAATTTGGGACACCTGTATAATATATGTAGGATTACATATCAAAGAGAAAGTTAACTTTGATATACCTGTAATAGGACTATCGGCTGACAATTAAGTCACCGGAGCAAAACATATTGAGGCAAAATTCAAAATGCTGCTGAAGCAGCATAAAAAGCATGAAAAAAATATTAATGGCCACAACTACACAAGATGTCAAGAATAGACAATATTTGGAAAGTGAAAAAGGCATACCTTCTCAATAGCCTTCACATTTTTGCGCCATTTTCTCCCTTTGGAACCACTTCTTTCCTCCTGATGAAGGGCCTCAGTAGCCTTCTTCAGTTCTCTAGCTTTCTTCCCAAGTTCAGTTGCCTCCTGCAAGAACTCAAAGAAAACAGCTAAGATAGTCTTGACTAAAACTAACAGGTGTTTTTATACAAAAGCCATAAAGCTATGAAGGATACGACAGACCTTTATATACTGGGAACGAGTGATAACCGACTTGGGGCGGCGTATGAATGAAAATATGAGTCCCAACGGAAAGCAAGCAATACCAACACCTCCAAATATCTAAGGAAAGAACATCAAGAACACAACTGATCACATTAAGAGATTTGCAAATAGGTGTGAGCTTTTATATTAGCATGCATATAATCCATTTAAAGCATTACACAAGCATACTTGTGTCACATGGTAAAAGACACTTCTTTGATTCTCCTCAAGTATGTGTCAAACACTTTGTGAATGTCTCATCAATTATAATGTGCTAGTGTGTGTTTAAAACACTTGCAGGCCACCTTTGAGACACATATTTTATGTTTCTTGTATAGTTCTTGTTTCACATATATATTTGAGATATTTATTCACTTTTATGTATACATCAACACTATAATGAAAAAAGTGATATCAAACCATTGACCTATATAAAACTAGAATCCTTTAATTGTGTTCTGACAATTAAAAGTTAGATACATTCAGCTACAATATAGAACATTGAAGATCCAATGCCAATTCCTTTTATATGATAAACTAAAATTTTTACATAAATGTAATCGTATGTATGACATTTCATTATAGAAATGTGCTACAGATACACACATACATTTATGTATTTATGTACGTAAGTACTCTATAATTATTATTTACATGATTTCTAGTGCTGCATTGCCATGTTGTGACCAAGTTTTTAATGGATTACATGTCATTTTAGTGTTCCATACAATTGTACAAATTTAATTTTGACAATACCACCAAACACACGCACAAACAGACACACACACACACACACAGATATATACACACACACACACACACTCCCCAACAGTGTCTCAGAATAAATGCAACTAAACAAGTACGTAACATAAGGTTATCAAGATTGCTATCCTTCACATCAAGGAAAAGTTCCAGCTTCAAAAATCTAACATGCTCAGAGTAGACAAACATACTGTGAACAGCACTGATCCAACAATAGTTGCAAGAGCCACAACATATTCTGGGAAGGTGGCACGCATTGTCCAAGTGGTTTCTGAAGAAGCAGTTGCGGTGTATGCATCACACTGCAATCGCAGCAAACAATCAACCAAAAGAATAATGACGAACTGCCACTTTGACAAAAACAGCATTGCACTCGTTAATTCATCAATCTTATGAAAGATATACAACATTACAAGCAAAAAAACCCATTAGGCCCAGAAGACCTCTACACTAATGAGATCCAGGATGGCTAACAAACCAACAAAGAAATCTAACCCTTTCAAATTAGAGCAAGCAAAATGTGACCTAATTTAACAGATTGATCATATGGTTCAGAATGATCTTTAATACTAACGTGATTTTGATATGCCAATCCCGGAGAAAGAATATAACTCCATCAGATTAAAGTAAGCAAAATCAAACCTGACGAGCAGATGAACCAATACAAGGTTGGCTGCTTGAGAACTCAGACCAGGAACCTGGGAAGCCCTCTGCCGATGATGAAAGGTGCCTAACTGTGAAATCAACTTTACCTACAAGCCCTGGTTAAGATTATGAAGTAGGAATAAGAAGTAGCAGTGCATTACAGAAAATTAATAAATTATAATAATTTGTGCAGTGTTGCAAAAATTAAAATTCATCATTTCTACACATCCGCAATTTATGTTGCCGACGTAAATAAAGAAGGAACAAAGATGAAAATTGGACGAAAACCAGTTTTATTCCCCTAAAAGTTTATTTGAAAAGCAACTAGTGTTATGATGAAGGACAAGGATTTTCCAGATCCCACATGCCGTCAGGAAAGGAAGAACGAACTGGAACAAACTTCAAATAAATGTCAGCAGATCCATGAAAGACTTGGAAAAAAAAGGTCAGTAAAGGACAAACCCCTCATTGACCCTGTTGAAGGTACTAGAAAGTTTCCAAAGCTGTAAAAAATTGGAAGCCCGTGCACGAAGCTTCTGCTACGCAATGTTCCGGGGTGAGGTCAGACCACCTTGGGTTTACTATAGGTAGCCTTTCCTTGTATTATTTTTATAAGAGGCTGTTTCCACGAACCCGTATCTTCCAAGTAGCCTCCAAGTCACTCTGCTATAACTCGTACTATCATGTCTGGGCTCCCCTTCAAAGTTTCAAAATACTTGCAAAAATATATATAGCTTGAACCTAATCTTAGGTGCTAACATTCCTGACCTGCCTCGACTCAGGGTATACTACGTTTATCCTGTTTCTAGGGTGTTGCATGTATTTCTAGGTTTCTTTTACATTTTTCATTTTTCATTTTTCATATTTCTTTTTTTTGTATGTGGTGTTGTGGTCTTTTTTTTTTCATTTTCTTTTTTTTTATTTTTATTTCTTTTTCTTTGTTGGGATGGAGATGGGGGTACTACATTACCTTATTCTTTAAAACATCCGTCAACTTTTATTCTGAGACAATATATAAAGAAGTATCTTTATTATGAAAACAACGATCAATTAAAATCTATAAGTGCACCACATAATCATCAGAAACTTTTTTGCCATCAGCACTAGCATACATGATATCATCAGCACTAACATACACGACATCATTCCTATCGATGTTACAATGACTAAAACATTACCAAGATGTATCCCCCCACCCCCTCTTTTTCAACCATTAATTTAGACAAAGATGCAGATGAATGTTTCTTTTACTTTATAGGACATCTAAATTATACTCTCACATATCTTGCATATTGATAAGCTTGATGCAGTTATGGCCCCTACACATTAATGAACTGGAATGAAAGAAAGAGAAAGTAGTCGAAAGGAGTTCGAGGAGAATAAAGAAGAAAATGAAGATGTTATTCTTGAGATGATAACAGAGATAAATCCACTTAAGATGATTGCTTGATGTTAGATTTGCTTGTTCCATTGTTTCCATGAGGAATAAGGGTTATGTACTTAATTTAGGAAGTTATCGTTCCTTAAATTAATTATCTTAAGTTAAAATTTGGTTTGCATGTTTCAATTTTTCCAAGAAGGGTTATATACTTGACTTAGGAAGTTATTGTTCATTAAATTAATTACATTTGTGTTTAATATGGTTAAATCACATGGTATCAACTACCAGCTTAATTAATAGTGTTATACCACCACTAAGCTAGAATTTGAGTTATTTATATACTTGTATTTTCCGTTTACGGGTTTTTAGTTGTTCTCCTTTGTTATACTCTGTATATTTTTTAAATTTATCCATAATTTTGCAATATACAATGATCATACATATAAGCACTTAACTATTGCACATGGCTTTATCTTATAGAGTAACAGTACACGATAATGGTATGATCTACCTAGCCTGAGTACTTCCATTATGAGGTAGTAGCCGTAGACCCGTATCCAATACTCTGACCCAGTCACTTACACCTTGGACACTCCTTGATGTGTGCATCCAATGCGCATGCTTTAATTCAAAACATTGTCATATAATTTTTAGAAACATATCTTATTCTTACCAGACACTTATTCATAGAATTATATTACATATTTGAGATGTCTATTTGTTTTCATTTAAACACCAAAGACTATAGTGGAAAATGCAATCAAATACTGACTTTTATAAAAAGGTAAATTACACTGAAATACCCCAAAGTTCACACATATTGCACTAAAATACCCTCACTTTTAAGCCTTACAAATAAATACCCTAAAGTTCTCAAATGTATCACACGTCTTGATTTTTTTATGACTGTTAGAATATACATAAAATATTCCCTTTTGGATGCTACATGGTACTTTGGAGCTCTCCTTTACCGTTAAAGTTCATCAAATTTACAACTACTACCATCATGTTATATGAACCTTATCTTCTTCCCCAATTTGACGTAAAACTCATATGTTTCATTGTTTCTCCCCAATTTCATTGCAGTCAACCATGAAGGCAAGCTCTAGAAGTCAAGCTTTGTACCAAGATTAGAGGCCGTTGATGAGAAAACGAAGAATATGCTTCTGCCAGTCAATGGCTCCTTTTGAATCAGTTTGGTCAAAGAAAACTATAGTCGTAGGTTTTTTAGTTACTTCACCTATCAAGCTGGTTCTAACCGCAAGTATCTTGAATTTACCCTCCCCAAGTTCGTCCAATTTGTGATTAACAAGTTGCTACGTGAGAAGGAAGACAAGGAGAAATTGAAAAACCTTAAGAGCAGAAATTACGTGAGAAGAATATGCATTTAAAGAGTAGGGAACTGATATCGAAAGAATTTGAAGAGAATTTGAGAGATAGAGAGAGAACTGAGAAAATTTGAGTAATATTCAAGAGAAAAGGAGGAAAAGTTTACCAAATTGGAAAGTTTATCAAGCGGGATTCAGTTTATGTTAACTGTTGTGTTTCAGGGCTAATTTTTATGGTACTTGTGATCAAATGTATGTCAATTTGAATTGGTTGTAATTGAGCCTTGTAAGCAGGCACAAAGCCCCATCTTGAAAGTTCAAATAAAACTAGCTAAATGAGCTGTATGTTTTGAAGTTGATGGGTTTAGAAAGGGGTTGAAGAGATTTCTTTCTCTTTCTTTTACTTTGGCTGTTTGGTTTGGACTTTTGGCTCTCTCTCTCTTTCCTCTCTTTTTTTGTCTTTTCTCGGTAATTGGGGGCATCAAATAGCTCTTTATAAGGAGTTTGAGTTTGGTCTTTTATTTGTGTGCTTGTGATTGTAATTGTGGGTAGACTCCCAACTGAATTATTGACATGTAATTCTACTATTGTGAATGGACCCTTTGAGTGATTTTGCCCCTTTTCAGGGAGTCTATCTACAAAATGGAACTAGAATGGTAGTTACTTCAATTTGGCGATAGTACTGGGGGCCTATTTGCAACATATAAAAAATTTTAATTTGTTTTGCATTAAGGATTAATTGCTTAATAATAATCTTATAAATCATAGGGGGTAAAATACTATAATGTAATATCAATCAACTTTCTCAAGAGCCTTTCATTTTGATTTTTTGCGAGTATATCAGAACAAGAATAGATCACATTTTGTTTGGGTTTCTCGCAAATATTCCCTTCCCCTTTGTCCTGCTTTAATTTGTTATTTTGTTTACTTATTAATTTTTTTTGGACGCCCTTACTTATAAATCATAAGGGGGGCATTAATGTCAATTAACTTTTTAATGCCGTCTAGGTTTTTTCAACGGTAGATGCATTTGAGAACTTTAGGGTATTTACCAGTATAGGTTTAAAAGTGAGTGGATTTCGGTGCAATGAGGGTAAACTTTAGGGTATTTAACTGTAATTTACCCTTTATAAAAAGTAACAATGATCATGGCATCTCAGACCCATCGTCACAGTCACAATTAAATCTCCAACCATAGCATTTTCTACGGAGCCGTAAAAAATAATCTTTTTTTGCCGCTGCCAGCGTAAAGGGTTCTTATAATATAAGCAATTCTAGTTGTTAATATCTTGCATCAATCAGTCTATGAAGCTCCAAGCCATCCAACCCTACCAAAGTTTACTAGGAGCCAACAAGATAGGTATTGGTCAATAACCCGTTAACCCCCCCCCCCCCCCCAAAAAAAAAACGCCATGGTTACGTTATTAACGGCACTAAAAACCAGTTGATCCCAGCAAGGGCAGGGATCATGTTAGGAATTCATGATGAGGCTATGTCAAAGAGCAATGCTGGTGCA
>BQKN01000968.1:425315-438638 GCA_022839385.1 Asparagus kiusianus
AGGTCTGATATGCAAGCTTTTTGGAATCTGGAATTGGGGAGCTACCTGCAAATTGAGCAAATGAATAAGGACTTAGTTAAGAGTCCAGCTCAGCAGGAAAATAACTGTTTAGTTCCAGCTCAGCTGAAACAGTTATTTTCTGTTTTGAGTTTGTTAGGCTGGTGCACGTGCACAAACAGTGCACTTTCTTTTGAGCGTTTGTTTTGAGAGGAAGGTTGAATTGTATAAATAGGAGGTTGTAATAAATCAATGGTATGAAATGAAAAAGAGTTCTATTTCCTCTCAATCTAATCTTTGTTCATCTTCTCCCCTAATTCTCTCTTAATCTCTCAGTTCTCTCCTTTGTTCTCTCTTCTTCAAGTGTTCAGGCTCTTAATGGCTAGGAACAGTTCATTGAGGACCAACAGAGGTTCTAGAGCCTCACAGATCATAGGCAATGCAGAATCAAAGAAAAAAGAGAGAAATGTCACCAACCGTATAGAATTCCAAGCGCGAGAGCACAGACAACAGCCGAAGCGAGAACCCAGAGCAGCGCACTCCTCAGCCTCTTCCCCACGCTCCTACATTACAATCAGCAACACATCAACTTCAACTTCAACTCCAATCAATCAAGGAAAAAAAAACAAACAAACAGAAACCCTAGCCCTAGCGTCATCATCAAACGTACTTGTCCTGATCCCCTTCGTAGTAAAACATCGCAAACGGTATAAAGAAGAAAACAAGGACAGCATCAACAATATACACAACAAGCCACAGAGTCTTCATCGGGAGGGTGAGATCGCAAGCGCCATTGTAGATCGCGTGACGGCAAGCTTGGCGGTTGGCGACGTCGGCGGGGAGCATGAGGATGGAGATGGCGGCGACGGAGAGTCCGGCGACGACGACGAGCTTCGGGAAGTAGGCTTGGTTGACGTCGTCGGGGTGCTGGTAGTTGACGAGGAGGTAGACGTTGAAGAGGAGGACGAGGACGCAGACGACCGCGGCCACGATCACCAGGGCTAGGTTGAAATCCCCCATTTTGGTCGAGGGGTTTATTCGATGGGTCCGAGCTCAGATCTGATGGATTTGGGGGGGTTTTTTTTGGTTTTTTTTGGGCGGGGGCGATTTGATCGGGAGATTTTGGGAGGGGGAGGTGGGGCGAGATTTCGAACGGGGGAGGGAGAGGGGGCGTAAGCCTCGGCCCTTGGGGTTGGCGATGGCGATGGCGTCCAGGTGGGTTTGGGCTGGCAATAAGTGGGCCTTGCTCGGGTTGGGCCTCTTTTTTGCATGTTCAAGTTTCCAAATGTTTAGCGCAATAAAGAATATTTTCTTAAACAATCTTTGTCTTTTTGCAATTAAATAATAAAAAAAACTAATTTAGATCAATCATAAGACGTTGCTCGGGGAATGTTCAACGGCGAGAGGCATCAACGTAATAATTTTTCAAAAGAAGCTTTTCAAGTTTTAGTCACTGTGCGATCATTACATTCGAAATGATAAATGATCTGCAAAGAAAATGTAAATAATTATTGTGCAAACAAGTTGACTGTCAACTTTCTTTCAATTTCTCTGCTTAATTTTTCAACACAATTCTTCCCCCGAAATTTCACACAAATTTTAAATAAGTAAACGGTAAACTTTCTTTTAATTTTTCCACTTAAATTTTCACCATAATTCTCTCACTAAAATTTCACGCATATTTCAAACAAATAATCTGTTAAATTTCTTCCATATCTACCGCTTAATTTTTCACAATAATTCTTCAATCAATATTTCACACAATTTTCTCAACAAAAATTCACTTTAAAAGCATCACACAATAAAAAAAACTTACTTCTTTCTAGAGCAGCGAACGTTCACTTTTGAACGCTGCTTCTTCCCTTTACTAAATGGTTCACTCTTTTTCATGCACAAGAGGGCCTCCATGGCGTCATTACTATCGTGATTCCTATATGAGCAAGCCACGGGGAAGCGGGGGATGAGAAACTAGAGGGGGATAAGGATTCATAGGAAGATGAAGGGAAGAGTTCTTGCTCTGCTTTCACGCCGATGGGTAAGGATCGTCGTTCAACACTAACTAACATGTGCAATGAACTCCTTCATAATCATCGGCATTTGCTTCCTTCGTTGGTGAATAAGATAAATCTCCCTTGAAATTAGGGGTTTCGGTCATTCTTGAATGTTATTACGCTAACCCTAGACCAATTTTAAGAGACATCAACTGAAATTAGGGTTTGTTTTGGGTCATAGGTGGGTGGGGGGTTGAGGGTTTTCCTGTGAGGTTATAGGGGAGGGGGTAGGGACGGAGTGAAAAATTCATAATAGTGGTGTCACGATATATACTGAAGGATGATACTACTAGTTTTTCTCTTATATTCTCTTTTTCTTTAGTGCAAAAGAAAAGAACAAGAAAGTGAGTTAAAGAGTAACAAATTAAGACGTCACATGTCCATAGCTATCCACCTTCACAATAGTCACTAGTGACTCTGGGATCATACGTGTGAATATCATGTTGGCATCAATGAGCAACTTAGCAAGAGCATCTGCGATATAGTTTGCCTCATGCCTAACATGAGTAAGCTGACGAGTCCAAAGTCATACAAGCAGCACATCAATGAGCATTAACATCTCTAAAAAAAGTTCTATAACCTCTTCCTTGTTAATAACTTAATGGTTTTCAAAAAATCGGTTTTAAGAAGCACATGCTTTTATCCATTAGTCCATGCAATGTCGAAGCCACGCCAAATTGCATACATCTCATTCAAAATACCACTAAATATATTATTTTCAAAATAAATTATAAATATGTCATTTATACATTGATGAACCATGCAATCTCACTGACTATCTTTTTCAATATAAATTATTTAGTTATTTATTTTTTTAAATGATATTAGTTATTTGGTACATGAGGACTAGGAATTGGGTCATTTAAGATTTTACCCATTAGAAATATGTCTTAAATGGATCACATCTAACTATTAAACTTTATGATGGCGTCACAAATGGGCCATAAACTAGCATATAGTAGTTTTTATTTTTATTTTTGTTAAAGGGTGGTGTCAGTTGACACCACCTTCTATGAGGTGCCTCCACCCGCGCGGGTGGGGGTGGGGTGGTGAGTTGGTTCAATTCTGTGGAGGCGCGGGAATCGAGTAAGGTGGGGGACCTAATAGGGATAGTGAGGGAATTTTTTATTCTTTTCTCTAATAGATGAGTTGACATAGTATAAATGGGCTAAAACACAAGTTGCCACTGTATTAAAAATTATTACACAATGGAAATAATACAATGGGCTTCCTCATATTGTTTTTTTTATTTTTGGGCCTTGACATAATTTTGCCTCAAAAATATCATGGATTTGGTGGTGAGTTATTAGATTAAGCTTCGAATTTTTTGAAATAGTAAGAAATATATCCCAAAGAGATGTGAGGTCAGTGGTAGGTTGTGTTAGATATAGGTGCCTTACAAGAAATAATTATATATTGTAACAGGACCTATATGAATATAACATTCTTGTTCAAAATGATAGTATGCTATTTTGATCATATTTATCTGGTATTTTAATACAGATAAAGTCTTTAGAATGATACTATACTATCAGACATTTCGGATATGATAGTAATGAAGAGATCTGGTTTGTCGCTAACGTATATTCTAAAATGTTCCTAGTTGATGAAGTGTAGAAATAAGACATCATCACTTTGAGAAGACTAGTGTATACTCTATTTCTCTTTTGGTAGGATGATGATCCATCTCTTGGATCATTGATGAGATACATCAAGATATAGTATACAGGTGACTCATTAGTGAATGAGTTGACTGAACGACTCACTGAGAACATCTAGTTGGTAATTATTCTTAACTGTCAAATAGAAGTTCTCAAGTGATATAGTACAAAGTAGTCTCTTGACCTAAGGCATGCGTGCAATATCTTACATGTCAGTATAGGTGTACTTAGACTTTTATCTAACCACAATTCTCATTGAGTTGTACATAACGGTTCTTATTGGGTGCATCCCGAGACATAAATAGATATTGAGATGCCAAGATGGGATTCGTCTCTCCCAGTATAAGGGGTTAATGTCATAAGATTGTTTGATATAACTAAAGCATGGAAATCCTTAGCCAAGGTAAATAAGATAAACTGAGTGTCAGTTTGATCTTAAAGGTTATGAGTATAATATCAATAAACACTAATCAAGCTATTAGGGTTTGACAGTTTACCATACCCTAGGCTCGATAATTTAATATTATTTGACGAAGAGATCGGACTGTATAATGTTATCACTGAGTGGTCCAGATAAAATTGTGTAAGCATCTTGCAGACATTTATCACAACTTATACCCGGGTAGTCTTTATGTGTAACTAGCACCTCTGTTGTACTTGTAGATATGATCCATTGCCGAGTCTTAAGTTGGGCCCTAGAGTCACACCAAGAGCATATTGGAATCATATGAAATACAATTTATAGAGTTAAATGCGTATGATTGAAACACATATATGATTTTCACCAGATACACATAAACGATTATATGTATTGGTAAAATCAGAATGCTATGTGCTTAAGAAATGAATTTCAATATTTTTCTCATAAAGTTAACTTTTAGTCAACTAGTTGACTTTTTTGGTCAACAAGTAACTTTTTGTCAACTTATTGGTTTTTTTGATCATATGATGACTTATTAATTAATGATTGGAAAATTACGTAATACCGTATTTATAAAACACCGTATTGATGTGGTATTTTTATTTATGAAATACACACTTCATTAAACCTTGATTAATAAGTCATGAGATGAGTCATTAAGGTGATATGGTTTGGAAACATGGATTTAGCACATAGTTTTGATGCTTCATGACTCTTTGCATGACTCATGAGATGAGTCATTGCATGACTCAAGAAAGAAATTATTATATTTAGATGACTCATAGCATGAGTCATGAGATGAGTCAGATATATCTCACTCTATATATGAGCTCTATCTCTCTTATGGAGAGGTTAATGAAAAATTAGCTAAGTGGTTTTTTCCATAAGAGAATGAAAGAGAGCTCTACCTCTTACTAAACTCTAGTAATCTTTGAGTAAGAGAAAGTAGTAGGATTTTAAAATACCTCGGGGTGGATATCTTACCTTGTGTCTCAAGAAGACTCTGATTTTATCAAGCTCACTTGAAGACTTGGAGATCCACTACAAGGAGGTTTACAACAACAAGTAGAACGAGCTAGGGGTTGTTCGATCTACCATCGAATCATGCTACGAAAGTAAGCCTTCTAAGCTCTTGGTTGCTCTCTTTATCATAGTGATCATGTTAGATTTAATTAGGATGGTCCTAGCTTGTATTTTATGCTCTCTACATACTTAGTATTATTATACATACAGTCTTCCAATGAGTATTTTGCATGTAATTAGCATAAATTTTTAACATGGTATCAGAGCCATGGTTCCATCTAATTAAATCTTAACATACACATCTAACTCATGGAGGATTTTATTCTTGCTTCTAATTACTAGTGTAGATGAAACTAGTTAATTAATACAAGTTATTTTGTAATTAGTTATACTAGTTGTTGATTCAAAAATATTATTTTTTGGTTCATAAGTTTTTAAGAGTAAAAACACTTGTATAAATTACAAAACACTTATTTATAACTAGTGTAGTTGTATGTTAGAAGCATGATAGTCCTATTTGAGTTAGGATAATCCCTATGTTATCTAGTTTTCCAATTTGTTGCAAAACTAGATAGATGCATATTTCTTAATGTTGATTAAGTTATATATTTTATATCATCTTGCGTGGATGTTATGTTTATGGATGGTAGTAGACAACAATTCTCTTGCATTTATTGTATTGATGTAATATAGCTAGAAATATAATATTATTTATGACATCTTCTCTCCCCGAGGATGGGCTATGCCTACGGGTTTAGGCACTTGCTCATTGATCATGGGCTACACCTACGGGTATAGGCCATTGTTCGGGTGTGTGTGTGTGGGGGGGGGGGGGGGGGCGGGGGGGGGGGGGGTTATGGTTGTTTAGTTAAGCTATTTTATTTATAGCTTTTATTTTATATTCAATGTAATATTATCACCCATCCTACCAGATGGTTTTTTTGATAATAAATGGGGTTTGCACGTCCTATGAATATGTGATTGTAATAATACAAGATTTGTAAGGGAGCTAGCACTGCAAGGAGTTGCAAATTGCTTGCCAAAATATAATTAGTATAGTTACATTTTATTCCTTTAGTTGTCCACTACCATTCCATATTGCTTTTACATATATTGATATGTTGGTTGTGCCCCCAATTGTAGATGTCAATACAATTTGGTGCTATATTCTGCGAAGTTTATATCTCTATCTTACTAGTGAAATAGTTTGTTTTATTATAAAAACTCATTTAAACTTTGTGAGACATGGTAATACAAGTTTATTGACCATAGAGTGGTGAGACCGACATTAACATAGCGTTAGTGTGAAACATAAATAAACCTAAAGCAGTTAAGATAAATGTATTTAGAACAAACTTTTAACTAGTGTTAAGGAAAGTAATTATGAGATATAGCTCATGGAGTGATGCCTAACTCAAGATTAGGGATGATGCCTAATCTTTCGCGCTATAGTCTTAAAGAACGGTGGTTACTTAATTAAGATCCGATGAATATTTCCGGTGAATATCTTGGAACCCTCCTACTAATCTTGTACTTACCTGGCTAGTTTAATTATTGCAAGTATAAATATAGAGCATCTTTATACTATGTCAAGTTTGATTACTATAAAAGATTTATGAAATCGTTAGTAGCCCTCCATCATTTTAGTTGAATACTACTAAGCTTATAAATACTTTGTTTGTTGGCTATCGTCAAGGCAATACTATTCTATGGTTAAGTAGTAGTCATATGTATATAAGATATAAGGATAGCTTAAGTTGGCTATGCAACTTTGTTGGCCTTCATTAAGAGTATGCATAAGTTAAATTTAAGCCGGTCAAGAAATGATGGGTCCAAACTTAACTAGAATTTTATGATTTGTTGGTCATCGTCAAGGTCATAAAAGACTAGGGGCAAAATCATATAAAGAATTACAAGAATGTAAAAGATAAAAATTGTCTACCAATTATTAAGTATATCGATTTGTTGGCCATCGTCAAGGTTGATACATTCAATGATAATTGGATCTTGATCCCACTTGAAAACAAGGGGTTGTTTTTCGATCACCTCTTGTAAAGGTTTTGAGGGACTCAAAAAATAGTGGGAGACATAATTTAGATAAAAAATAAACTTAATCTATTTTATGTATTGAACATCTGCTAAAATATTTTTCTCTCTCTCTTTCAGGCCATTATGTCTGGCTTAAAACTCATACTAGAACAGAACAAGTTAACCGGTCCTAACTATAAAGACTGGTTGAGGAATGTTAAAATCACCCTAACTTATGATAAAGTAGCATATGTCCTCACAACGCCATAACATGCCATAACCCGTTCTAGGTTCAGAACCCACTGTAGCAGATAATGAAATCCACATAAAGTGGGATAGAGATTGTTCACTTGCTCAATACCTCACAATTGTCTCTATGGATTTGGTCCATCAGAGGCAACATGAGAATATGGATGTCAGATCCATATTTCATAATACAGAAGAGCTGTATGGCGAGCAACCGCGACAAATGAAGTACGCGACGTCTAAGAATTTGTTCCAGACGAAAAATGATGGTGGGATCTTACCACGTCCTCAAAATGATCACTTATGTCAATGAGCTTGAACTTTTGAACGCAGGCCTAGATGCAGATAGATATACAGATGTCGTTCTGCAGTCCTTGACATCAGCCTACTCCCGATTCATATCACGGTTCTTAATGATAGATCTGAAGCCCACTATTCCTACACTGCTTAATTTGTTAAGACAAAAGAAAAGTCCTATGAAAAAGGGACAAACACTAGCCTTAGTTATAAGGAAATTTTCTTTTACTTCTAACAAACTGGTTGCCAAGAAAAAAGGAATGAAGAAAACTACTAAACCAAAGAAAGGTGTTAAGAAGACTGTCAAGAAGGACAAAGGGAAGGTAAAAATGATGACTGCAGAATGTTTCCATTGTCACAAGTCAGGACACTGGAAAAAGGAACTGTTCTAAATTCCTAGCCTCACTCAACAAGAAGAAGCAAGTTGTTGCTTCATCTTTAGGTGCGTTGGTTACTCGGGATTATTTTTTTATAAATTCTACATCTTAGGTATTAGATACTGGATCAGGATCTCACATCTGTAATTTGTTACAGTGGCTAAGAAGTTATAGAAAGCTTGGTGCTGGAGAGATGACCCTACAAGTTAGTAATGGTGCAATAGTTGTAGCAGCTGTAGTTGGGGATTTTTATCTAGCTTTACCAAATGGAAACATTTTGATTTTGAATAGCTGCTATTTTGTACCAACTATGACGTGTAATATAATATACACATCTTTATTAGATAAAGATTGATATATGTTCAAGTTGAACAATGTTATGAATACCATGTACAATCAAAAGTTAAGTGCTTATGGAACATTGTGTAATGACATCTATGTTCTTAATCAAAACACAATTCCGAATACTCATCACACTAATAAAAGAAAGCAATCAGTTATGAATGACGTTCTTTTATGGCATTGTAGACTTAGTCACATAAATAAAGAAAGACCTGGCGAGCTACATAAGTATGGATATTTAGATCCATTTGACTTTGAGTCTTATGATACTTGCAAGTCTTGTCTTAAAGGTAAAATTACCAAGACTCCATTTACGGGAACTAGAGCAAGAGTTACAGAACTCTTAGGACTGATACATAGTGATGTATGTAGTCCTATGTCTACAATGACCAGAGGTAGCTACTCCTACTTTATTACTTTTACTGATGATTTTTTAAGATTTGGACATGTGTTTTTGATGAAACACAAGTCTGAAACATTTGAGAAATTTATCGAGTATAAAAATAAGGTAGAAAACCAAACGAGCAAGAAAGTTAAAATTCTCCGATCGGATCGAGGAGGCGAATACTTGAGCTCGGAATTCTTAGGGTTTTTAAAAGAGAATGAGATTCTCTCTCAGGTTACTCCACCCTTTACACCACAGCTTAACGACATATCAGAAAGGAGGAATCATACCCTATTAGATATGGTATGTTCCACGATGAGTAATGTTGAGTTACCTTTTTCATTCTGGGGGTATGGGTTGAAAACAACAACACACTTACTGAATAGGGTTCCTACTAAATCAGTGCCTAAACCTCCATATGATATATGGTATGGGATAAAACCACATCTTAATTATATTAAAATTTAGGGATGTCATGCTTATGTAAAAAAGCAAGATCCCAAAAAGTTAGAGGCACCCTCAGTATTGTGTAAATTTGTAGGATATCCAAGGAATTCCCATAGATATCAATTCTACCACATCGATGAACAAAAGATAATTGTTTCTCGGTATGCTACCTTCTTGGAGAAGGAATTTTTTGAAAAAGAAATTAGTGGGAGAATGATAGAACAAGAAAAATTTTTAGAAATACAAATCAATGCTGATACTTTAGTTGAACCAGAAAATTTAGTTGTACTAGAAGAATCTCAACCACTCCACAGATATCCAAGGCGGTCTCATGCACCTAAGAGACAACATGATTTTCTTGTTGAAGGTAGCATGCTAGATCACGTTATAGATGATGACGAACCTTTAAGTTATCAGTAAGCCTCTTAGAGTAGGGACTCTGTTGCTTGGCATGATGCAATAAAATCCGAAATAGACTCTATGTACACTAACAAGGTATGGATCTTAGACAATGCTCCTAAAGGGGTGATACTCATAGGTTGTAAATGGTTGTTTAAGAAAAAGTTGGGTGTAGATAGGAAAGTAGAGACTTTTAAAGCTAGACTAGTAGATAAAGGTTTTTGTCAAAGACCTGGTTTGGACTACGATAAAACCTTTTCTTTAGTGGCTATGCTAAAGTCTATTCTGATCTTACTTGCTATAGCTGCTCACTATGACTACAAGATATGACAAATAGACGTCAAAACTATATTTTTAAATGGTGATTTAGAAGAGTGCATATAGATGTCTTAACAAGAGGGATTTGTAGTCAGTGGGAGCAATAAAAAAGCATGTAGGTTGCTTAAAGTCATTTATGGACTAAAGCAAGCACGCAGAGATGGAACATGTATTTTGATGATGCTATCAAAGAGTTTGGTTTCATTAAAAATCCATATGAACCATATGTGTATAAAAGGATAATTAGGAGTATAGTATCGTTTCTTATTTTGTATGTAGATGATATACTCTTAATCAGTAATGACAGACCTTTATTATAAGCGGTTAAAATTTAGCTATCAAAAAGATTTTTAATGAAAGATTTGGGTGAATCATCCTGTATACTGGGTACTCAGATCTAGATCTATAGAGATAGATCTAAAATAATATTAGGATTATCCCAATCTAGATACATTGGCAAAGTGCTAAAGCGGTTTAGCATGGAAAATTTCAAGAAATGTTTCATACCTGCATCCCCTGGAATCTCCCTCTCTAAAAAGATGTCTCCCCATACTGATGAAGAGAGGAAACACATGAGTCTCTAATTCCTTATACCTTGATAGTAGGATCGATCATGTATGCCATGTTATGTACTAGACCGGATATCGCTTATTCACTTAGTTTAGTAAGTAGATACCAATCTACTCATGGAGAAGAGTACTAGAAAGCGATCAAAAATATACTTAAGTATCTAAAAAGGACTAAAGAGTTATTTTTGATATACGGTAAAAGTGACCTCCAAATAGAGGCTTTTTCCGACTCTAGCTTTCAGAGTGGTATCGATGGTAGTAAATCTGTTTCGGAATATGTTTTTACCCTCAAAAGAGAAGCTATCAGTTGGAAAAGTTCTAAGTAGGACACAGTAGCAGACTCTACTATGGAAGCTGAATACATTGCGGCAAATAATGCAGCCAAAAAAGCTGTCTGGATGAGGAAGTTTCTTTCAGAACTGAAAGTTATTCCCACCATTAAAGATCCGGTACCTTTATACTATAATAGTAATGTTGCAATAGCTCTGACAAAGGAACCCCGGTCTCACCATAAGTCTAGACATATTTTGAGGAAGCATCACTTGATTAGGGAGATAGTTGATAGCCAAAAGATCAAGATTGAAAGAGTAGACAAAAAAATATAGCAAATCCATTCACAATAGCAATTGCTCGTACACGATTTGAAAAACTTATTGAGCTATTGGGTATTAGATACTATAATGATTGACCTTAGTGCAAGTGGGAGTTTGTTAGATATAGGTGCCCTACAGGTAATAATTGTATATTATAACATGATTTATATGAATATAACATCCTTATTTAAAATGATAGTATGATATTTTGATCAAATTTATCTAGTATTTTAATACAGATAAAATCCTTAGAATGATACTAGACTATTAGACATTTTGGATCTGATCGTAATGAAGAGATCTGATTTATCGATAACGTATATTCTAAAATGTTCCTAGTCGATGAAGTGTAGAAATAGGACATCATCACATTGGGAAGACTAGTGTATACTCTATTTCTCCTTTGGTAGGATGATGATCCATCTCTTGAATAATTAATGTGAGATATTAAGATATAGTATACATGTGACTCATTAGTGAATGAGTTGACTGAATGACTCACTGAGAACGTCTAGTTAGTAATTATTCTTAACTGTCAAATAGAAGTTCTTAAGTGATATAGTACAATATAGTCTCTTGACCTAAGGCATGAGTGCAATATCTTACATGTCAGTATAGGTGTACTTAGACTTTTACCTAACCACAGTTCTCATTGAGTTGTGCATAACGGTTCTTGTTGGGTGCATCCCGAGACATAAGTAGATATTAAGATGCCAAGATGGGATTCGTCTCTCCCAGTATAAGGGGTTGATGTTATAAGATTGTTTTATATAACTATAGCCTGGAAATCCTTGGCCAAGGTAAATAAGATAAACTGAGTGTCAGCTTGATCTTAAAGGTTATGAGTTTAATATCAACAAACACTAATTAAGCTATTAGGATTTGATAGTTTACCATACCCTAGGCTGGTAGTTTGATATTGTTTGATGAAGAGACCAGACTGTATAATGTTATCATTGAGTGGTCCTGATAAAATTGTGTAAGCATATTGCAGAAATTTATCATAATTTATATCAGGATAGTCTTCATGTATAACTAGCACCTCTGTTGTAATTGTGGATATGATCCACTACCGAGTCTTAAGTTGGGCCCTAGAGTCACACCAAGCATGTACTTGAATCCTATGAAATACAATTTATAGAGTTAAATGCGTATGATTGATACACATATATGATTTTCACCGAATACACATAAACGATTATATGTATCGGTAAAATCAGAATGCTATGTGCTTAAGAAATGAATTCTAGTATTTTCTCATAAAGTTAACTTTTAGTCAACTAGTTGACTTTTTGGTCAATAGTTGACTTTTGGTCAACTCATTGATTTTTTTGGTCATATGATGACTTATTAATTAATGATAGAAAAATTACATAATACCGTATTTATGAAATACCGTATTGATGTGGTATTTTTATTTATGAAATACATACTTCTTTATACCTTGATTAATGAGTCATGAGATGAGTCATTAAGGTGGTATGGTTTGGAAACATTGTTTTAGCATATAGTTTTGATTCTTCATGACCCTTTGCATGACTCATGAGATGAGTCATTGCATGACTCATGAGATGAGTTATTGCATGACTCATGAAAGAAATCATTACATTTAGATGACTCATGGCATGAGTCATGACATATCTCACTCTATATATATGAGGTCTCTCTTATGAGAGGTTAATAAAAAAATTAGCTAAATGGTTTTTTTCCATAAGAGAATGAAAAAGAGCTCTACCTCTTACAAAACTCTAGCAATATTTGAGTAAGAGGAAGTAGTAGGATTTTAAAGTACCCCGGGGTGGATATCTTGCCATGTGTCTCAAAAAGACTCCGATTTTATCAAGCTCACTTGAAGACTTAGAGATCCACTACAAGGAGGTTTATAACAACAAGGAGAACGAGCTAGGGGTTGTTCGATCTACCATCGAATCACGCTACGAAAGTAAGCCTTCAAAGCTCTTGGATGCTCTCTTTATTATAGGGATCATATTAGATTTAATTAGGATGGTCCTAGCTTGTATTTCATGCTCTCTACATTCTTAGTATTATTATACATAAAGTCTTCTGTTGCGTATTTTGCATGTAATTAGCACGAATTTCTAACATGTTGGTCAATGGAGTGTGTAGGCGTCAAAAATTGCCGATAGGTCCCTGCACACAGCTCAGTGT
>BQKN01000970.1:4093-35277 GCA_022839385.1 Asparagus kiusianus
AAAGCCTACAAAATAATGATTTTTTGAGACAATATTTTTGAGCCTTTATATTTATTAAATTTAATTCAGCTTAGAATAAATATGAAAAAGCTTCAAGGGTAAATCTATTCAAAGAAAGTTTTACCCAAACTCTCTCTTTTAAATCAAGCATGATATGATATAATATGATTTACTAAAAATATAATATCTAATGAAAATATGTTTAGTACACATTTTATTATTGGAAATGTAAAAGACTTTTAGCTTTCAATTGGCCAATTAAAGTTGTCATGAATATTAATTTCTTTTATTTTCTAGATAGCCTACATCTTAGGGACTGTTTATTTGCACAGAAGTAATTATGAAGTAGCTAAAGTAAAAGAAGTAGAGGCTACTTCTGTTACTTCCAAGCAAAAAAGTGTGATTGGTTCTCTGAAAAACTTCCAATACTTCCTTAAACGCTTATGTGGTGCCTATGTGTCATCCTTACTTTTAAAATATTTTTCAATCTTCAATGCTCAGAAGTAGCTCGGAAGTAGTTGGAATGCATATTAATTAGGAAATAAATAAATTTTTATTAATATTTTCTTTATTAGTTACTTCTAATAACTTTTCACTGATAAAATTACTCTTAATTTTAGCAATTATTTTGTAGTAATTTGTGATGGTCATCGTCCAGCTTTTCTTTAGGATGAAAAGAACAGTTTGTCTATTAATTCTTTGTCTAAATACCACGTTGATGTTATGATCAAAGGAGCAAGGTAGGAAGGAAATTGGAGATTCATAGGAATTTATGGTCATTCGGAGTCTCATCGAAGATGAGAGGTAAACAATTATTTTGAAGCTATGTGGTTGAAGCATTCTTCTTGCTCTCAAGTAGCGAGGGGTCATAGCGGCATGAAACTGGTTGTAACGTGCTAGATCAAATTAAAGAGTGTGGTGTGAGTTTGAAATTATGGAAGAAACATGTGTTAATTACTTCCTAGTAATATTTCTAAATGTTATCCAAACAAAAAAATTAAATGAAGAGGAAGAAGTTCTACTTCCGTTACTTCTAAAAATATATGAAACAAACAAAAAATGCTATTCCCACTACTTCTTACTTCATAGTTTTGAAAGTTACTTTTATAACATACGTTTTACTTCCAATACTTTTATTATCCAAACGGACCCTTAGAGTGCTATTTTTATCATTAACTAGTTCTTGTGCACGTGCAATGCACATCATATTTTTTTCATACTATAAAATAAGTTAGATTCATTTTGAGTTAAATCTATAAACATGTATTATTATATTTACCATAAATTTTATTTAAAAATTTTTAAAAAATTTATAAAATAGATGATTAATTTTTAAAATTCCTTGGGCGTATGAATAAACAACTAACAAGTTTGCAATGGAAGATAGGGGAACGTAGTACATTCTTAAGAATTATTAATATTTACTTAGTTTGTTTATAATGATAGGATCTCATTATTAACTAACTACAAGGTTTAGTACATTATTTTTTTTTTGTTGGACGTTCCAAGCAGGCAAAGGACCCATGTGAGTCATCATCGCAATAAATGTTATACAATTTAAGTACAAAGAAAAAGGAGGGTTGATCAATGATGTAGCTGGTTAGAAGAATCTCCAACAACTTAATTTGGTATGTGGATTTATAATAGATGGAGATGGAGAAGAGTGATTTTGAAAATAATGGGTGCGTGTGGATAATTAATATGGTTTTTGTTTGCGTGGTTTTCTTTATTCATTTTAAAGGTGTGGTCCTGTGGATATATACAGCTATACCATTCTACTCACTTTTGGTTTTGTGGAAGAGTTTGGGTGTTAAAAAAATTAAATTATCTAATCCGGTTAAAATATGATTATATAAGTTTAGCACATACATGAAATTTGTTTTAACCAACACTTATGTATAAATATTACAATTAACATTGAGATTTAAGATATGTGTGAGATTCTCTTTGATTTTATACAAATCGTATTTATTTAAATAATAATAGTATAATTAAACTATATGATTTGAAGAAAAAAAGATCAAACATACAATATAAGTAATTTCTTTAAAATAATCTAATCTAATCTAATAAGAAGAAAATTGATAAAAATAAAGTGAAAATTGTTATAATTTTATAATTTATAATTTTTAAACAATCTAATCTAATCTAATAAGAAGAAAATAATAAAGACACACACCTGTTGAAGGAGATGAAAATGCTATGAAAATTATTATAATTTCTGGTCTAAAAAAGATCAAACATACAATATAATTAATTACTTTAAAATAATCTAATCTAATCTTATATGAAGAAAATAGTTGAAAGTGCTGTGAAAATTATTGATATTTCTTGATATGAAAAAAATTAAATATACAATATAGTTAATTGCTTTAAAATAATCTAATCTAATCTAATAAGAAGAAAATAACAAAGACATATACATGTAGAAGGAGATGAAAGTGCTACGGAAATTGGTGTAGTTTCTTGGCTTATAAACATTTGTATGTGATGTTGTATGTGAGAGGATAACAATTATAAATAGAGTTCTATTTAAATAATAATAGTATAATTAAACTTTAAAACTATTTATGCAGTACTGTGAATTACTTGAATTTTAGTTGGTGAGAGATTGCCACGTTGTGTCCTCATATCACAGCCGTTTGTTTTAATTTTTTTTTATAATTTTCAGAATGATTTTATCTCTTTAATTTGTTTAGTGGATTTTGTAAATACCACGTTCACATTATGTATATTTGTAGGTTTGCGTTGTTCTGGTGTTTTTAGGGCGGACATTATTTGTCTTACTAATTTGCTCGGTTTTTGCATATACGTCATTCATCTTGTATACATTTGTAAATTTGGTATTTAATAATTTCATTCAGGTTTATATTTCAATTTAAACTATATCCTTATCTTCATACTATGTATATCCAATAAGAATTCATTAATTTATCAATTTCCTCTTTCTTAATGGATTAATATTTGAATTTTAAGGGTATTTTTGTCTACTAAAATATTTTTTTGAACTCGTATTTTTAAAGATAGTATGATATGATACGATATGATTGAGAGACATTTTTTTTGGGGATTGAGATCCTCTACTAATGAGAAGCTTCCTAATATCTCCTAATGGGATCTTGGCCTTTGATTGATAAATCAAAGATCAAGATCTCTTTGTTAGGAGATATTAATAGAGGATCCATTAGTAGAGGATCCTAATCCTTTTTTTGGTTGGTGGGGGGGTGGGGGTGGGGGGGGGGGGGGGGAGGGGTAGGGGGGATTTGTTGGGTTCCTAGCTAGTTAAAAGATCGATTTGCACCTGCGTAGGCTCATGTCTTTTTGCAAATAAGCTCTCAAGTTTTCATGTTTTTCTTTCTTTCTTAGCGTACTTCATAAAATCTAAACGTGCAAGGGCTGAAGGGCGTGTTACTATTATTTTAATTATCAAAATATTTCTTTTATTCTTAAGATTGTAAGGGAGTACTATTGTTATATTGTAATGCTTTCGGAAGGGAACTCCGATATTTCCCTCCCACTCCCCCTATTTTGCTGGAGGTAATCATTGCTAGCTTTGTCGAAAGGTTGTCGTACAATGTGTTTGGAGATTGTGAAATTAAATGGTGCTCTGTTTGGATAAAAATTTTTGTGATTTCATTAGACTTCTTGTGCATCATTCATGGCTGTGCAACGCTGCATCTATATGTCTTTCTTCAAAGAACATTATAATAAGACAAAATTAATACCTCTTTCAAGTTAAGGCTTCGTGTTGTTTCCAAGGAAAAAAAGGTTTCTTGATAATTAATTATGAAAGACAATATAATGAAAACTTGAGTGCTTATTTGCAGAAAACATGCTTAGAAAAATTTGTGCATAACATAGAGTACAAAACTTAGTTCTCTGAAGTATTCTTCAAAATCTTTCTTCATTATTATTTTAGAATTTAGTTCAAATCAATTGTAACTAAAGGCATATATTTCTCATACAATACACATTCGATCAGTGCAGCCCGCGTGCAAATTGTTTTAATCCATGCAACGATAGGGGTTCAAACGGTTCACCAAAATTTTCCGTGGTATGATTTTGATAGAATATGTACTATTCTCATAATCACATTCACATTTAGTTTACTTAAGGCTAAATAGCAGTTATATACCTTGTTGTTTCACTCTTGTAGGACTTAAATACCTCACGTTACAAAATGTAGTTGGTAAAATTATGCAAGTTGCTACCTTCTGTTAACTAGCTGTCAGAATATTTTGTGAAATATTCCCACATGCTGCCATTGTAAAGGTGCTCTTATGTCAAGAGTAGGATCTGTGGAAGCATACACTAAACACTAGAGGGCGGTGATTAGTGTTATTTAATAAGTTTGCAAGATGAGTTATAAATTACAATAACAATGAACAACAATCACAGAAATTTAACAATCACAAACACAAGGATATATATTGGTTTCACCACCCCGGTGTACATCCAGTCCCCAAGCAAATCCCGTTTGAGATTTTCACTATGACTTTGAAACCAAAGTACAAAATCAAACCAAACCCGACCAATTTACAAGACCATGCAAATTGCAACACCAATTGACAAGACCATGCTAATTGCAACCAATCTCTAAACCAAGAGATCTTCTCTCACACCCGAGAGAAACCTTCTTTGATAAAATATCACAAATTCCTATAAGTCTTGAATGTGTAGTGAAGTACAGCAGTGGCTTAGAAACTCTTTTAATCTCTGAATATTGCCTAAACTCTTTGTATGTATGATGAAGATTAATGACAATCTCAGAAATTACTTTTATGAACACTTTGACTGCAAATCTGAATTTTGATCTCTTAAATTTGCACAAATGCTTGATCTTATATGTATGAATAATTGATGCAAATTTCTGAACTTAATACCTATTTATAGCCCTTAAAAAGATAACTTTTTAAACCTAAATAAGTGCACGAACGACTATAAACAATCATAAATTCAAATTCTAAAATCTAGAAAAACTGTATCAGTAGTCGACTATAATGCTTAATAGTCGACTACACTGAATCAAAACAAACTTTGTGAAGTCAGATTATTTCTTAGTAATCGACTCCTATAGTCATTAGTCGACTACACTGTAAAGGCAAAAGTTCTGGAATCCGGAATTGACTCTTAGTAGTCGACTATAACTCCTAGTAGTCGACTATACTGTAACTTTATAGAAACTGGAATTATGTCTGAGTCTTTACTAGTCGACTATATTATGTATTAGTCGACTACACTGTAAAATGACAGAAACTGATATTTTAACCAAGGATTTAGTAGTCGACTACTAGTCTTATTGGTTGACTACTAAGGCGTAAAAATGAGATATCAAAGTATTTTGAGACTCATTTTTTATCTATAAACTCTAATGGTTAACATAGAAGATTTCTATTATTAACAACACACTAACACATCACACACTAAGCATGTGTTAGTGTGTTCTAAATACTATGTGCGTGTATGTATTGTGAGTGATCAAGACTTGTACAAAAATTCTAAGCAAAGATAATATAAAAATAAAAATCTACGAAGCACATCTTCTTCTTTGTTTGTCTTGTTGCCTTGAACTCATCTTGTGTCTTGATCGAATATGTCTTTAAATATCATTGTTGATTTTGCTCTGATACTGCAAAACATATGTTAGCACGTAATACACACAACATATAATATTTGTTATCATCAAAACAAACATAACTTGGGGTCAAGATATCCAACATTCTCCCCCTTTTTGATGATGACAAATATATTGTATTAGAAAATATATATATATATAATATTTAAACCCCCTACATCAAAGCATTAGTTAAACTCTTTTACTCCCCTTACATCAAAGCATTAATAAAAATAATAATTTATAATATATATATCTTCCCCTTGGTCATTAGCAAAAATAATATAGGCATATATTGTATCCTTCCCCCTTTTGAGTACCTGAAATATAAACATGTAAGCATTGGTACCTTTTTTTGTTAGGTCCTTTGGATTAGTCATTAGGATTCCAAATCCACTTGAAATTTGGTTTCCCCTTATTAACATAAACATAATTAGTAGAATTACATATGTTTTTCTTAAAATCTAAAATATAAATATCTCTTTCATGCAAGCAAGTATCTTTAGGCACCCAAATAAACATTGATTTTTATGCGAAGATACTTTATGAAATGATGCATAATGTGTTCTAGTAATATATTTATTCTTCTTATGAACATTTCCTAATCCAAACTTTTGATTAGAATACTTTTGAAAAGATAATAAATCAGTCAAGTCTTTTTCCCCTTTGTTAAACTTGTTTATATTTAAAAATAACTCTTCATATTTGAGTTTAAGTGAAATCATTTCTTTATCTAAACCCGAAACATAAGTTTTCATGATATCATATTCAGATTTGAGATAAATATTATTATTAGTCAATAATCTATTTCCATGAAATAACTTATCATTTAGTTCATTCAATTCTTTAACTTGTGAAGAATTTGAAGAGACTAATTCTAAGTTTAATCTTTTATTTTCATTTTCTAAAATCTTATAAATAGAATTCAAATCCTTAAATCTAATATAAAGTTCATTGAATGCTTCTAATAACTCTTCATTATCTAAAGATTTACTTACTTTATTTTCTTGTGCCATGAAGCATATGTGAGCGGATTCTTCTTTTTTGTTCTTCTTCTTCTTTGGAAGAGGATGCATCACTATTATCTCATGTCCCTACCAAAGCCTTCTTCTTCATCCTTTTGAAGTTGTTAAAGTTTGTAGACTTTGACTTTGACTTTAGAAGAGGACTGTAGGTGTCTAAAAATGCCTATATGTGTCTGAATATAGCTCAAGACGAAGAGATGACGATGAACATCATTATCTAAGTCGGAGAGGATTATCTGAGTCAAAGAGGATCATCCAAAGCCGTAAAGAAGCTAACAACCGAACAAAGCGAGTCAGAAAGTGTACAAGTCGACTAGACGATAAGATATGCAAAATTGTGAAAAATACAAGTCCGGAAAGCCAAACAATGGCTAAGTCCTGAATTGTCCTGCGGCCATGCGGGACACCATTTAGTGTCCCACGGCCGCGCGAGACACCAGGACCTGCCCCGCAGCCAACTGCCCGAAAACACGTATTTGGATGGTTTCTTCGGGATTTCTTCATTTCTAAGCTTTCCAACTGACCTGATATCATATTCAAGAGTGGTTAGGTTGTTGTCAACTGAATATATAGCTAAATCATTTATTCTTATCCAAACACCCTACATCCGAAGCCCTATAAATATAAGTCTAAGGCCTTCTTCCAAAGGGGGCGAATTTTAATCAAAGAAGGCGATGTGCTGCTGGTTTTATGAGTGCATTCCACGAAATTACAGAGAGAACTAATAGATCTTGGTGAATCCTAGCATAAAGAAGGAGTAATTCGAAGGATCTGAAGCCTCGTCCACCCTTTCCTTGAGATCAAGCTTGGACTTAATCTCGAGAAGAGTCATAATCTTACTTGGTTGAGATTATCACTTCAGTGATTACTTCCTTTATGAAGTAAGAGCTCCGATTAATCATTCTGTCAACTGGATCCGATCCGAGGTGGTCCATGGATAAACCCCGACAGAGACAAAGATCTCATGCAAATAAAAACTAATAAATAGGATCTGTGTGTTGTTTGAAGGAGATTGTGATTTTTATTTTTATTGTGTAAAAGTATTAGAAAAAGACCAATCTTTTTTGAACTTGTTATAATGATCAAAGTTGTAATAAGTTATACAATGAAGAAAATAATTTCTGATCCAAACACGCTGGCGACCATAGTGTGAGCCAACAGCTTCTCTGCCGAAGCTGTCATGTTGCAACCACAGATCCGGATCTCGGTTGACGAAGAGGTCGGGTATGAGTTCGACCAGGCCAAGTTCGAGGAGTATATGTCGTCCTTATCCTCCAGATCCTCCTCCTTTCACAAGCACAGAAAGATCAACGCCCCCGTTGCTGCTACAACTGTATCTCACAACACCTCTCCGGTGTCCAATAAAGTCGGATATGTAGATCTGAACTCCTCCTCAACCAAGGAGTTGAGTACTGAAGGCGCACTGTTTCTGTAGAAGAGAGACACCAAAGGCTATCCCGTCCAAGGAACCAGCTCCGCGACTGCTTCTTTGCATTCGTTGACCTCCGTTCCTGCTTTGGTTTCTCCCGTACTTCCGGTAAAGCCTCATGACAATGTGGATCCCTCCCGATTCAAAATAACAGTGGCAAATCGCCTTGGCACTTTGCATAAGGATCGAGGCAAAGCTAAGATTAAACAACCCTTTTGTCCGGTGAATGAACCCCTAGCGACTCTTCAGGCTGGGGATCGTATACACCCTCCGAACAAGCCGAAGCCACCCATGTTAGGAAAACTCCTGTTTCCACCCGCCTGGGGGTGCGTATCCAAAACCAGGAGCCCGTTAAGGTCCCGTGCTCACGAAAGCGTGGCTCCAAATGTATGACTCTTGAAGACGCTAATAAAACGTTAAATCCCCAGAAGGAAATATTTTCTTCTAATGACGATAACGTTATACCTAAGAAGTCGTGCCAACACATGATAGGTTGTTCCGATCATTAGACCGATGAGTTGTACTATCAGGCTGGGGGTACGAACAGATCTCGAAGTAAAGATACCTGGGAGACGGACTTTCATTGTTCAAGTGCCAAACTTGTCAGGATAATGTTATCAGCATGTAGCTGCCCTAAGACTGCTTTACAGAGGGTCTCGGTATTCCAAAGTCTTTCCTCTGAAACGTCGAAAACCAAGTCAAGGCATTTCCGCAAGAAAAGGTCGGACGTTCAAGAGGACGAACTCCTAGAGGTAACCATCAATATGGTCGACAAGGAAAAGTCTGTGATTGTTACAAATGGCTCGAATCCCGATTTTTTCTAGGAAGAGAAGTTAGTTCAGGAATAGCCCAATGAATATCTCGACTCCAGCTAGAAGCCGTCGGACATAGCGATTATGATACCAGTGTATCTTCTCTTTGGAACTTAGCGATCCTCATGGGAGCTTGAGGATAGATGATTCTCATGATAGCATGAGAATAGATGTGTCAATCAGTATAGGAGAACGTAGGTTGGAGCAAGAAACAAGGTAGAGAATTGAAGAGTCAAAGTATCCAGATTTCAGCCTGTGAGTCGACTCATACATGTACATGAGTCGACTCATCAGGTTGAGTCGACTCATGCCTGTCATGAGTCGACTCACGAAACCCAGCCGTTTTGTCAAAAGTTTCTACTCGGTCGACTTATCAGTTATGAGTCGACTCATAAGTCATGGGTCGACTCATATACATTTTTGAGTCGACTTAAGAAATCAAGTCCTGTTAGCAAAAGTTTCTAATCAGTCGACTCATCAGTTATGAGTCGACTCATATGAGGTCATGAGTCGACTCATAACTGTTCATGAGTCGACTCATCGGAGATTTCCAGATTCATTAAGGACTATATTTACGCGTTTTCCTATTTGGGTTGGGCTTGGTTATTTACCACTTTGTCACCCTCGTTTGTACACCTATATAAGGGATTATTTTAGGGTTTAAAACAATCAGAGAGAGTTTAATCAAGAGAGATTAAATTGTAATTGAGATTTGGAGAGCTTGTTCTTTAATTCTAGAGTGAGATTGTGAGAGATTGTAAAGTGCATACTCATAATCTAGAGAAGGTATTTTCCTTCGTCCAAAACCTGAGTTATTCTTGTGTTCTTATTGTTTTCTCCTCAACACACCTTTAATAATTTCACGATCAAAGGTGTTCGTACGACAACTCGTATCAAGTTGGTATCAGAGCGATCAGATCCTACGAAGGGGCATCCTGTGTATGGTCCTGACTCGATCATAATACAAGAAGCTTGGCGAGATCCTTATTTCCTTGGAAGAAGTCCAGAAGATAAGGAAGGAGAAGATGTTTGAAGCATATAATTCAGCAAGACTTGATGTCATGGAGAAGCAGATTGAGACGATCGGTTTGACACTTAGTCAGCTCGTAGGTCTCATTAACAATGGGGACAAAAGGGAGGAATCTTCTTCAAAGGGTAAGAAGAAACTCGTCGAGTCTGACGAAGAGAGCAAGAAATCTGATTCAGATAGAGAGGCTGAGATTGTTAGGATTGCTGGAGATCAAGGGGGTAAAAAGAATTACCAGAATTTAAAGATAGACTTCAAGGTTGAGATTCCTATCTATAATGGAAGTGTTAATGTGGAGAAGCTCGATGATTGGATTGAGCGTATGGAGATGTACTTCACTCTCTACGGATATTCATCCCGGGAGAAGATCGTGTTCACGACGTTGAAGCTTTCAGGGTATGCGTTGACGTGGTGGAAGTCCTATTACAAACATGAGAAGAAGGCGGCGACGTGGAACAAATTCAAGGAGCTACTTAGGAAGCAGTTTTATCCGGTGGGGTTCCTTGAGGAGCGTTGGTACAAGTGGTACGGCTTGCGCTAAAGGTTCAATCAGACAGTTCAAGAGTACACAACAGAGTTCCAACAGCAGGCGATGGTTCTAAACATCACAACGGACGAGTACTCCATCTTCATGAAGTACATGACGAGGCTGAATGACTATATTCGGAAGGAGATGAAGCTGTTCACGGTCGAGACGATTGCAGAGGCGAGCGTGAAGGCAATTGTCATTGAGGGCAAACAGAAGAAGGACAACAAAATGAAGGGGGATTCCAAATAGTCGGGAGGCAAGTCTAGTGGCTCTCAACATAAGGAAGAGAAGAAGAAGGGTGACTTGGGGAAGGCAGGATTGACATGCAATCACTACAAGCAGACAGGGCACATAACTGATCGTTGCTGGGATAAGTACCATCATCTGAAGCCAAAAGGGTTGAAGAAGAAGGAGGAGAAAAAAGCATATGTGATAGCACAAGGTCCGAAAGAGGTTATCGGGATGACTGAACCCAATAGCAGTCTCAACCTTATAGCGAGGAAGCAGGCCACGAAAGAAGACGACTCGAGGGAGTAACTCTTTGTTTTGAAGTTGCAGGTCAAGACCAATTTGGTGGATGTCATTGTAGATACAGGGAGTCAGAAGAACCTGATATCTGAAGCATTAGTATAGAAGATGGGATTGAAGACGGTGAAGATTCTGAAGCCCTATCCATTAAGATGGATTCAGAAGGAAGCGGGATTGAGTGTGGTGAACCAGTGTACGTTCAGATTTACACTCCATGAGTCGTATATTGACGAGGTCACATGCAACGTGGTTCCGTTGGATGTTTGCTAAGTTATTTTGGGCAGTCCCTACTTATGGGATAGACACACGGTATATGATCGGCGGGCCTAAAAGTATACATTCACCAAGGATGGCGCACAATTCATTTTTTGTTCGGTATCTCTTCCGCAGGAGACGAGTTTGGTGATGGTAACTCAGGCTAAGAGGTTGGTGAATGCGGGCAGGAAGTTCGTTTTGTTGTTCATTCGGCCTTATGAAGAGCAGCTGAGTAGGATATGCTTGTCCACCTTGAGCAAGCTTCAGGAGAGAGATCTTGACAGGGTGAAGGCTAAGTATGCAGACTTGTTTTCAGAAATCACGGGACTACCACCACGACGAGGTGTAGAGTATGAGATTATGTTGACCGGTGAGAGTTCTTTGCCAAACATAGGCCTATACCGCATATCAGTACAGGAGTCCGAAGAGATCAAGAAACAGGTTCAGGAGCTCTTGGAAACGGGAGTGATAGTGTTGAGTTATTCACTTTGCGAGTCCCCAGTGTTATTGGTGCCCAAAAAAGATAGAGGCTGGCGCATGTGCGTGGATTACCGGATGCTCAACAATATAACGATCAAGAATCGTTACCCACTACCACGGATCGATGATCTTATGGACCAGTTGGAGGGAGCAAGGCTCTTCACGAAGTTGGATCTGAAGTCTGTCTATCATCAGGTGAGGATTCGGGAGGAAGACACTTGGAAGACGGCGTTTAAGACCTAACAGGGCCTGTTCGAGTAGTTGGTGATGCCGTTTGGGTTATGCAATGCTCCGGCAATTTTTATGAGGCTCATGAATGATTTGTTGCGATCTTTCATAGAGGATTTTGTGATTGTGTACCTTGATGATATTTTGGTGTACAGCAAGACCTGGGAGGAGCATCTTGTTCATGTGGAGAAGGTATTTAGAGTGGTGCAGGACAAACAGGTGAAGCTCAACAGGAAGAACTGCGAGTTTGGGAAGGACGAGTTGGTGTATCTTGGCTTCATCATAGGGAAGGTCTAGAGGAGGATAGATCCGGGTAAGGTAGTGGTGATCACGAAGTGGCCGACGCCGAAGACAGTGACTGAGGTGAGGAGCTTCATGTGAGCTTGCCAGTATTTGCGTAAGTTCGTTCGACATTTTTGACTTATGCGGCACTGTTACATGGCCTCACAAAGGCTAAGGTTCAGTTCGAGTGGGGGGGGGGACGCATGAGGAGGCTTTTAGTTGCTAAAGAGGAAGATCTTGGAGGCACCGGTGTTGGTATTGCCGAATTTGCAGTGGACTTTCGAGGTGGAGACCGACGCGTCTAGTTATACGATAGGCGCGGTGTTAATTCAGGATGGGAAGCCAGTGGAATATCATTCTGAGATGTTTTCGGGTGCTATTGCGAACTACCCGACCTATGACAAGGAGTTCTATGCCCTTTATCAGGCGATTAAGCATTGGAGGGTGTACTTGTTAGGGAAGGAGGTGGTTGTGCACTCGGATCACAAGCCGTTGGAGTTCTTACATGCCCAGATGAAGCTACAGCAGGCATGACACATAAAGTGGATGTCTTATTTGATGGATTTTAACATCATCATTAGGTATAAGAAGGGAGCGACAAACAAGTTGACCGATATGTTATCTTGTCCGCCGGTAAGGGTTTTATTGGTGGCGACGCGTATTCAGCTCTTGGTTCCTTTAGAGTATGTACAGTTATACGCATCCAGTAGAGACTTTGGTAGTGTGTTCGAGCAGGTGAAGGCTGGTCAAAGGGAGGAGTATGCACTTGGAGAAGATGACTTGTTGTATCGTGGGACATTATTATGCATTCTGGAGGAGGGTGATAGGTTGCAATGGATTAAGGAAGCACATACCTCGCGTGTTTAAGGGCATTTTGGAATTCAGAAGATGCTTACCAATCTACGGCGACATATATTTTGGCCATGGATGCTTGATGATGTGACCAAGTATGTTGGAGGGTGTAAGTTATGCTGTATTTCGAAGCCTTCTAACAGGAAGAGGGGATTGTACCTACCACTATCGGTTCCTTCTAGGCTGTGGGAGAGCATATCTATGGATTTTCTAGGAGGGTTGCAGACTACCAAGCACGGACATGACTATTTGTACATTATGGTAGACCGGTTCAGTAAGATGGTGATCTTAATTTAATGCAAGAAGATCGTGACGGAAGCGGGTGCAGCACAGTTATTCTTTGAGCATGTGTGGAAGCACCTTGGGTTGCTGAGTTCGATTATTTCGGATTGGGATAGCCACTTTCTTGGACATTTTTGGGATTCTTTATGGAGTTTGATGGATACTAGATTGAAGAAGAGCACGGCCTTTCATCTACAAACAGATGGGCAAACGGAGGTAGTCAACCGGACTATGGTGCATATGTTGTGGGGGTATAATTCCAGGCATCTCAAGACTTGGGATGAGAGCTTACCATATTTGCAGTTTGCTTTTAATCGGGCGATTCATGGATCTTCGAAAAAGTCACCGTTTGATACTTGTTATGGATTCTTATCGCCGAGTCCGTTTGATCTCGTGTTTTCGAGTGAAGCTACAATGGATGGCAAGGAGGGGAATGAAAGACAACGTGCTCAACGATTTCTGGAGAAGATTGCGCATATTCATGCTTCGGTTGAAGCACAATTGAAGAAGTCATAAGCAAGGTACAAGGCGAAGCATGATCAACATCGGGTTCCTTGTAACTTTGGCGTGAGCGATATGGTGTGGCTGAAATTGAGTAAGGAGAGGCTAAAGGGAGAAGGGAAGAAGTTGAAATTGATACGTTATGGTCCATTTTGGATTCTCGATCAGATTGACGACAACGCTTTCAAGCTCGATTTACCACCTTACTTAGGCATGTATTCGGTGATCAATGCCAAGTACTTAAAGTTGTTTGAGCCTCCATTGCTAGATGATGAAGGTGATGACAAGGTGATCTTGCCGCATGTTGAAGACTTGTGGTTTGATAGAGATGAGCCGCTAAAGGAAGATTGCATTTTGGAGCGAAAGACGACCACGACGAGACGGGGGAGGAAGGAGTCGTTTCTCATTAGACGTCAAGGTTAAGTTCCTAGCAAGGCTAAGTGGTTCAATAAGGAAGGAGGAGCTCGCGAGTTTCCTCAGCTGAAGTTCTAACTTGAACGAGACTTCAAGTTTCTAAAAGGGGGACCCATGATACGGGTGTATCTTCTCTTCGGAACTTAACGATCCTCATGGGAGCTTGAGGATAGATGATTCTTATGATAACATGAGAATAGAGGTGTCAATCAGTACTGAAGAACGCGGGTTAGAGCAAGAAACGAGGCAGAGAATGGAAGAGTCAAAGTATCAAGATTTCAGCCTGTGAGTCGACTCATACATGTACATGAGTCGACTCATCAGGTTGAGTCGACTCATGCCTGTCATGAGTCAACTCACGAAACCCAGCCGTTTTGTTAAAAATTTCTGCTTGGTCGACTCATCAGTTATGAGTCGACTCATCAGTCATGGGTCGACTCATATACAGTTTTGAGTCGACTTAAGAAATCAAGTCCTGTTAGCAAAAGTTTCTGACCAGTCGACTTATCAGTTATGAGTCGACTCATATGAGGTCATGAGTCGACTCATAACTGTTCATGATTCGACTCATCGGAGATTTCCAGATTCGTTAAGGACTCTATTTACGCGTTTTCCTATTTGGGTTGGGCTTGGTTATTTATCACTTTGCCACCCTCGTTTGTACACCTATATAAGGGATTGTTTTAGGGTTTAAAACAATCAGAGAGAGTTTAATCAAGAGAGATTAAATTGTAATTGAGATTTAGAGAGCTTGTTCTTCAATTCTAAAGTGAGATTGTAAGAGATTGTAAATTGCATACTCATAAGCTAGAGAAGGTATTTTCCTTCGCCTAAAACCTGAGTTTATCTTTTGTTCTTATTGTTTTCTCCTCAAACCACCTTTGATAATTTCGTGATCAAAGGTGCTCGCATGGCAACCCGTATCAGACTACCCAAGAATCCATGAAGGAACCTATTCCGATGACGAACTCTCGGACTCTTATTCCGCAATTGCCTCCGACGACACAATGTCTAGCATGGGACAAGCTCGGGAAGTGTTTATGATTAACACTGAACAAATGCCCAAAATTCTCGTGGATGCACTAGCCAAGCAGAAAGAAGCATTCAAAATTAAAATGGAAATGGCTATGTAGCAGATGAGGAAAGTGCATGACTAACAGATTCGGGCTTTGTTTAATCAGATTGACGAATCTAGTCGTCACAATGACGCCAATAAGGCAGGTGGCGATTCAGACACGGACGAACAACTCGATGCAGATAACCCTTCTGTTGACCAAAACATTAGGGGTAGCCTAACTAAAGATAATGACGTTGGGGGTGGTCCCACCAATGATGACGACACTGGGGGTGGCCCAGTTGTTCCTCTCAAAAATCGTCCAAAGCATGATACAAACGAGGATGAGAAAATGAAAGACCTCAAAAGCAAAATCAATGCCTTGATGTCCATTTAGGAGGTAAAGAAGACCGGCATTCCGTACCTATATTCAAGAGAGTGGGATTCAATCCCGTACCCGGTGAAGTTTACCCTAATTACCTTTACACCATTTGACGGGAGAGGCTCGTCGACTCAACACTTGATTTATTTCAAGTCCCACTTGGGAGTGATCTCTGGTAACGAACCTTTGATGGTTAAGTCATTCGTTGGCATCCTTCGTAGGCCTGTCTTCAATTAGTACCGTCGTCTCAAGCCTGGAAGCATCAACAGCTGGGACGATATGGAAAGCTCATTCCTCGATAATTTCTTTGATGATGACACCTAAGTATCAATCAGGACGCTCTTTGAGGAGAAACAGGAAGATGAAGAGACGGTCGACGATTTCGTCAATTGCTTTCGAAATAAGGCAATAAATTGCTAAGATCTGGTCATAGAGGATTTTATTCACCAAAAAGTCATAACAACCTGTCTATTAATATCTTGAAAGTAATGGGAGTAGCACCGTTCAAAACTTAGAAAGAGTTAAAGGTGCACGGAGAGCAGGTCAAACACTTCCTCAGAAGAAAGGAAGCCGAGAGAAGCCAACCGATGGCTAACCCTCCGAACTCAAATTTCACTTCTCATGGTAAGGGAAAGGCACCTGCAGCAACTGTTAATGTTAATCAGACATTACAGCAGCAACCCCGGAGACAATGAAGGACTCCGGATCCAAGACTCCAAAAAGAGTACTTCTTTAAGGACGAAGATGTTCTGGCCATTTTTGATTCTCTCCTTGAAAACAACAAGATCAAGCTCCCACCTATCACAAATCAGGAGGAAACTGATAATACTTTGGATCCAAAATACTGTGCGTACCACAGGAAGATCCTTCATCCTTCCAAGATTTGCTTCACTCTCAAAAATAACATCCAAACCTTGGTTGAAGATGGCGTCCTAATGCTAAAATAAGCTGAATGAGGACTCCAAGAGTATATGAGTATAAACTGTTTCTCATTCCTCTAACAGGTGCATGAGGTTAAACTCCTCCCTGCATACTCCAATAGATATATGAGTCTAAACTGTTTCCTACCATTGACGGGAAGTTCCTAGAGAATTTTTCTTAAGGATAACCGGATCATGCAACTGAGTCCAATGTTAGGCCTAGTTTCACAAAGAAACTGGGGGTGGATAATTCATGTAACGGGAAGTTTTCAGAAGAATGTTATATGTTATATTCTTAGGGATAACCTGATCACTACAAAAAAGCGATGAATAAGAAACTCCCATTTAGACTCTGAATGCCTCCAAGAGTGAAATGCATCCAATTGTCGGGATCAATTTTACCAACTTCGAAGCACACTTTTGCTAAGACGAAATTTGATCACTTCGTTGGATCAATCTTTCGTCATAAATAACTCCCACTGATGTTTGATGATTCACAATCTTCCATCACAAAATCCCTCACTGATAAAATTAATTGACGATGGGTCTACTAAAATTCTTCCTGGTTTAATCCACTCAAACTCTTGTTGTGTCTGTGCACTCAACACTCCTATTGTTAGAGTCCAGATATAATACTTGGAATTTTAGTCTGCTAATCTTTGACAATTATCAAACCCCTTCATGTTAAGTCCTTATCACTTGACACTAAGAACCTCTACTGAGTGATTTGTACAAGTCAACACTCTCACTATGATTTGTACTCCCACTCTCACTATTTATCTTGATCAAACGTTCCTACAGTTAGGACCATAATCAAAATCTCCTCTCGATTCCTTCCATGAATGAGAGGTCCACTTTCAAATCGAGCGATCAAACATTCCTACAGTTAGGGTTGTTTTAAACCTCCCACTTGGTCAAACATTCATATAGTTAGGACCAAAACCATAATTCACTCTCGATAAATGAGAAACCCTCTATTTAGTTCGGTAATCAAACCTTTCGATAGTTAGGATTATCCAAATCTTTTCGATTCTCAAAGTTGAGATCCCACTCTTAGTTTCACCTTCCCGAATTCTTGAAGTGGAGATCCTACTTTAAGTTTTCTTTGTAATTGGAGAGAAAATATAAAATTCTTCCTCTCCAGCATCAGGTTCGTCTTTGCCCTAAGAGAAGACACTGCTTTTTCAACTACCAAAATATGTGCTTCACGAGCACGGAGAATTCTATCCCGAAGCCTAAGTAGGGATAAGTTAACGTCTAACATGCGTTGCTGGTTTAGTCTTTTACCGAGTAAAGAAGACACCAGAATCTAAGTCTAGATAATTTTATCCCGAAGCCTAATTAGGAAAAAGTCAACGCCTAACACGCGTTGCTGATATTTGACCATAATAAAAGGATAAAAAGCCCTCATATTTGACATTATGACAGGTTGTTATTAATAACACCATAATCCATGTCTTACACGTGTGGGAAATTTTATCCCGAATCCTAAGAAGGGATAAGTCAACATCTAACACGGGTTGTCGGTTTAGTCTTTCACCAAATGAAAAAGACATCAGAATCCAAGTCTGGAGACTTTTATCCCAAATCCTAAGAAAGGATAAGTCAATGCCTAACACGCGTTGCTGTGTAGTCTATTCCCATAAGAAACACGGAGTCTACGTATTCAATCTTGTAGCACTAAAAGAGTTAACTCTTTTAGCACAACGTTACATGCAGAATGGACTTAAACAATCTGCATGCTAACCCAACTCAAACGGTAGTCGGTAAAGGTTCATCAAACCCATTGATGGCTGAGAGTTTGCCAAAAATTTTATAAAGGTAAGAGTTATTGACGCACCAGCTTCATTTGTTGGCCTCATGACTTGAGCATCAAACAAACTTCAGGATAAGATCCATACCTACAGACGAAATAACTTTAATAGTTGGTCCTACAACCCGACATTTGGGACCGTCACACTCTAATGCCTTAAAAGCTTAAACTGTATAGACTCCAGCAAATGTACGAGTATAAACTGTGTCAACGTCGGTCAACCCATTATAGCAAAGATCAACACCAGACAACGTGTTATAGTAAAGGTCGATGCTGGTCAACGCATCGATAGTTTCGCCAAAATAAGGCTAAGGAAAAATTCTAGGTTAAAGGATAATTCTAGGGAGTTCAATCATATTCAGATACCAACTCCCGATAAAGACGATCAGTTCAATGTTAACTCAATGACAAGAGTTAAGTTCAGAAATTTACACACCAACTCCAGTTCAAGATTTCGACAATGGTCAGAAGATAAATGCAATACCGAAAGAACTTCATCTATTCGACAAAATACTGTGTAGATTGAAGACAAAAAAATCAAGAATTGAAACCATTCACATGTCATTCTACACGATCTCCTTAACAAAATACTGAAGAGGTTGAAGATAGGGCCTATCTTATCCAAAGTATTTCATATTCCTCTATAAAAGAATGAGTCTAAAACAGTTTGGAGGGGGTATCTGTAGTCGTCTAAAAATACCTATAGGTATCCGAATACAGCTCGAGATGAAGAGAAGATGATGAATGTCATTATCTAAGTCGGGGAGGATTATCTGAGTCAAAGAGGATCATCTAAAGCCGTATAGAAGCTAACAACCGAACGAAGCGAGTTAGCGAAGCGTACAAGTTAACTAGAAGATAAGATACGTAAAACGGTAAAAAATACAAGTCTGGAAGGCTAAAAATGGCTAAGTCCCTAATTGTCCCGCTCCTGCGCGGGACACCATTTGGTGTCCCGCACCCACACGGGACACTAGGACTTGCCCCGTGTAGGCGTATAAAACTACTTAAAGGTCCCTTAACACAGCTCGGCACGGTGATTCAACAAACCAACGAACCATCGGGCGATATATCCAAGCATGTTCGTTAGACCACAACACCGAAGCCAAGTGAGACGCAACAAAGCGGATTAACGAGGAGACGAGGTTAACGAACCGCACGCAAACAACGGAATACTTCCAATCGCGTGTCCAATCAAGCTAATGGGTCGATGAATCAACGAGTCATCCAACCGTAGAGTCCACCACATTAATCAAGATCGGGAGCTGACTCGAACTCGAACACCAAAGTGGATTTACTACCAAATCAGGATCCGGACTGCCAAATCAGAGTCAAGATCAACAAATCGAGTTCAAATGAAGCGCAAAGCCGGAAAACGGCAAAACACCAAGCACCTGGAGGGCTCGGCCGAAACCGAGCCACTTTTGGGTGGCTCGGTGGCCGAGCCACCCCATCTGAGCCTAGATCTGGTTTGAAGAGCCTATAAATAGACCCCTAGGCTCATTGTTTTGGAGGTTGGACTTTTGAGAGGTTGAAGGCTAAAGGTTGGATTTTTGGTGAACTTTTAAGGGGAAACTCTGCCGGATTGAGAGCTCAACTTCGGAATCTTAAAGCTTTGAAGACACGGACTTTTTAGATTTGGTTCTTGGCGATCATCCACGTCAAACAAGGCAGGAGTTCGAGAGAGATCAGATCTGAGATCCACACGGTCATCCTCCGGATCAAAACTTGGTTTTTGATCCCGAGAAGAGTATCGATTTCGCTTGGTCGATTTCAATTACTTAGGGCTATTATTTCCTTGGTGAAATAATCCCCCCGGCTGTTATTTTCTTCGTGAAATAACACCCGTCATACCGTGTAGATCCGACCGGATCAAGATCGCGCGGTGGTCCACGGATTAAGCCCGGCGTAGGCAAAGAACCCACACAAGCAAGAGACCGCAAAACAGGATCTTGTGATTTGTTCTAGAAAAGGAAAGTTGTAATCTTTTAAGATTTTTTGATTTTATTATAACCGGATCTTATAAAAAGATCGGATCTTTTGTAACCGATAAACTGTTGCTTAAGAAAACAATGACATCAATGAAGGTAATTTTTCCCGCGAACACCCCGCATCCAATTGCCCGAAAATTTTAATGGGTTCTTCAGGATTTCTTCATTTCTAAGCTTTCCAACTGACCTGATATCATATCTAAGAGTGTCTAGGGTATCGTCAACTGAAGATATAACCAAATCATTCATTCTTATCCAAATACCCTGCATCTGAAGCCCTATAAATACAAGTCTAGGGCCTTCTTCCAAAGGGGGTGAATTTTAATCAAAGAAGGCAAGGTGCTGCTGGTTTTGTGGGTGCATTCCATGAAATTTCAGAGAGAGCTAACAAATTTTAGCGAATATCGACATAAAGAAGGAGCAATTCGAAGGATCTGAAGCCTCGTCCACCCTTTCCTTGAGATCAGGCTTGGACTTGATCTGGAGAAGAGTCATAATCTTGCTTGGTCAAGATTATCACTTCAATGATTACTTTATTTATAAAGTAAGAGCTCTGATTAATCATTCTATCAATCGGATCTGATCCGAGGCGGTCCACGGATAAACCCCGGTACATGCAAAGATCCTACGCAAACAGAGACTAATAAATAGGATCTGTGTGTTGTTTGCAGGAGATTATGATTTTTATTTTTATCATGTAAAAATATTATAAAAAGACCAATCTTGTTTTGAACTTGTTGTAACGTTCAAAGTTGTAATAAGTTATACAATGAAGAAAATAATTTCTGACCCAAACAAGGATAATCCTTTTTTATGTGTCTTGACTTGTTACATCCATAACATATAATATTATCGTTAGTATCTTTAGTCTTTTTATACTTACTTTATATAAGGAACTTTTTGAATTTCCTTGAAAGTGTGTTAATGTCTTCATCATCTTCATCTGATTCTTCGTTGTCGGAAGATGCATTGAAAGCAAATAATTTCTTCTCTGGTTGTTCTCTCTCCTTTCTATCTTGAAGTTGTACTTCATATGCCATTAGATTTCCAACAAAATCTTCTAGAGTGAGTGTTGAGAGATCATTGGCTTCCTCAATTGTTGTTGTCTTCTTCTCTCATTCCGATGTGAGTGCACGAAGTACTTTTCTCACCATCTCCAATTGTATATATTGTTCCAAGAGAAGTTAAAGAGTTGGTGATGTCAATGAATCTTGTGATCATTTTAGAGATTGTCTCATGTTCCTTCATTTTGAATAATTCAAACATGTGCATAAGAACAAAGATTTTAGATTGTTTAACTTTATTTGCACATTCGTGTGTTACCTATAATGTATGCCAAATTTGATATGCTGATATAAAAGTAGACACGCGGTTGACTTCGTTCTTGTCCAATGCACAAAACAATGCATTCATTACCATTGAATCTAGATTCACATTTGTTCTTTGAGCAGTTGTCCATTCGGTGAATGGAGTGGTTGGCTTTGTAAATTCAGCCTCTATAATGTTTCAAACTTCGTAGCCAAGAGATTGGAGGTAGATCTTCGTCCGGCACTTCCAATAGTTGTAATTTGTGCCATCAAAGAGTGGTGATCACTGTGTGGAATTTCCCTCTTTGAATTGTGATGTATTTGATATACTTGCCGATGCTATCTTTCACTATACTCTAATACCAATTGTAAGGGTGCTCTTATGCCAAGAATAGGATCTGTGGAAGCATACACTAAACACTAGAGGGTGGTGATTAGTGTTATTTAATAAGTTTGCAAGATGAGTTATAAATTACAATAACAATGAACAACAATCATAGAAATTTAATAATCACAAACATAAGGATATATACTGATTCTACCACCCCAGTGTATAGTACATCCAGTCCCCAAGTAATTCCCACTTGAGATTTTCACTATGATTTTAAAACTAAGTACACAATCACACCAAACCTGAGCAATTTGCAAGACCATGCAAATTGTAACACCAATTGACAAGACCATGCCAATTATAACCAATCTCTAAACTAAGAGATCTTCTCTCACACCCGAGAAAAACCTTCTTTGATGAAATATCACAAATTTCTATAAGTCTTGAATGTGTAGTGAAGGGCAGCAGTGGCTTAGGAACTCTTTTAATCTCTGAATATTACATAAACTCTTTGTATGTATGATGAAGAACAATGACAATCTCAAAAATCACTTTTATAAACACTTAGACTGAAAATCTTAATTTTGAACTCTTGAATTTGCACAAATGCTTGATCTTATATGTATGAATAATTGATGCAAATTTCTAAACTTAATATCTATTTATAACCCTTAAAAAGACAACTTTTTAAACCTAAATAGCATGCACAAACGGCTATAAATAGTCATAAATTCAAATTCTAAAATCTGGAAAAACTATATTTGTAGTCGACTGTAATGCTTAGTAGTCGACTACACTGAGTCAAAACAGACTCTGTGAAGTTAGATTATTTCTTAGTAGTTGACTACTATAGTCATTAGTCGACTACACTGTAAAAACAGAAGTTCTGGAATTCAGAATTGACTCTTAGTAGTCGACTATAACTCATAGTAGTCGACTACACTGTAATTTTACAAAAACTAAAATTCTGTCTAAGTGTTTATTATTCGACTATAATATGTATTAGTCGACTACACTTAAAATGATAGAAATTGATATTTTGACCAAGGCTTTAGTAGTCGACTACTAGTCTTATTGGTCGACTACTAAGGGGTAAAAATGAGATATATGAAGTATTTTGAGACTCGTTCTTTGTTTACAAACTCTAATGGTTAACATAGAGATTTCTATTATTAACCACACATTAAGTATGTGTTAGTGTATTCTAAATACTATGTGCGTGTATGTGTTGTGAGTGATCAAGGCTTGTACAAAAATTCTAAGTAAAGAAAATATAAAAATACAAATCTACGAAGCACTTCTTCTTCTTTGCTTGTCTTGTTGGCTTAAACTCATCTTGTGACTTGAGCATCTCTTTGAATATCATTGTTGATTAATTTTGCTCTGATACCGTAAAACATACGTTAGCACATAATACACACAACATATAATATTTGTTATCATCAAAACAAACATATCTTGGGGTCAAGATATCCAACAGTTATGTCACTAAATTAAATTCTTTTTTACCCTCATTCATTGTAATATTTACTATTTTACAACGTGGAGGGGTTAATTCCAAAGGAGGGGCATTATTGTCCATTCAAGTTTTTTAAGATTGATAGCCAAATTCAAACAATTATCAATTCAAGGTAATTTTTTGGCTATATTTTGTAACTTAGGGTATTTAAATGCTACAAGAGCAAAACTATAGGGTATACAAGTGTCATTTAGTCTTTACTTAAAGGTAATTTCAAATATTTTTAAAATAGTAACAATAACTTTTTAGAATACGACTATCTGATTTCTATATAGAGAAATATGAGAAGATTATAATCTAGAGCAATGTAGAATTTTGTATGGTCAGGACTCAACAGTAGGCAAGGTTGGATCGATTCTTTAAAAAAATTCCCCCCTTAAAAGGTGAGGAAAAAAATCAATGCTCCGGTGAATATGCGTTTGGGTTAAATCTCACTGGTGCCTTACTTAAGACAATATAAGGCCAAGTTTGATAGAGCAATCTAATCCAACATTAATTAACTTGTACCTCTAGTCACATTTGTGACAAACAAGTATCAAATAATTCAATTTTCTCTAAAAATTAAGTAATTTAACAAAGAATTTAAAGCAAATTAATTTGTTAAGAGATCTGATTTGATATATAGCTTACAAGTGCAAAACTTGATACCAAGGTTACGAGAGAAACGTAACACTTAACTCTTAGGACGTGCTTGGCAACTCCTCCTTAAACCTGGTTAAGGACTTGAACTATACTCGGAAAAAACATGATCGTCCCCCCTTTTTTCAGTTTATTCCTCAAAGCCGGGTTAGCTAGGATTGATCCGTCCCCTACTCACCTACCCTAGTCATAGACTTTAATGAGGCTAAGAGAGTTTTGTCAAACACAGCCTTATAGTCTTTCCATCGCAAATTACAAACAATTCCAATATTAATTAAATTAACACTAATTAGAAAAAACCCAAAATCAGAAAGCACACTTTCCTAGTCTTGAGTCATATTTCTCAAAACCATTAACCAGAGTTTTAAACCCCCATAAGGTGAACTTCTCGGATTGGTAGATATAATATCAAAATTTAGAACAAGCAATAAACTGAAGACCGCCAATAATCAATACAGTACTGCATTGTCAATGAATGTAGCTATATATGGTCCCAATAACAAAGTAAATAATGTGCTCCCCTTCAGGACCAAGTCCAGCCCCAGCACTGCAGTTGCATGTCTTCAGTGCTAGCTGTCAAAAGGCAAGGAATTGATGGAGATAGTAACATCAACAATGCCTTTTACTCATCAATTTTGGCTTTAATTTGGGGTTGGCCCTTCTCAAGACTCATATCATGATGGGAAATCCCATAAGTTCTATAGCTCAAGTATTAATGTTTATGGGGTCCAATGTTTACAAGGACCCTTGTGGTCCTCATGCTTGTTTGGTAGATTGATACATCGAAAAATAGTAAGAGTGGTGTTAGGGGCACACCACCAACCACACTCTCCACCATACCTCCTCTCCCTCTATAGTGCATTAGGCCCCACATCAAATTTTTTTTAAAAAATTTGATGTGGGGCCCAATGCACTATAGAGGGAGAGGAGTTGTGGTTGAGATTGTGGTTGGGGGTGTGCCCCTAACATTTCTAAAATAGTAATCTCGTTATTTAGACAAGACGGAACAGGAACTAATTGAAGTTTTTTTGAACATTTTACTTTGAATAGCAACTAATAATGTGCTTATATAGTTTTCAAAATGTAGCCCTTTTCTTGTTCTTTATATTGCCAACAATTTTCTAAACAATTTAATTATTGTCCCTTTTTTCGGTATTTTCTCCTCTCTTTTTTCTTAATCCTTAAAACTTGTGCATGGTAGAAGTATATCATGCTCTTGTTACTTGAAGTTTTGATAAGGACCTCCTACTTGTAGGAATCGTGAAGGAATGTGACTACTATCTTTGGATTAGAGAGATGCATCTCAACTTATGAGAGATGCTATGTTTCGTAATGAAGAGGAGCTTATCTCGCTTTATTCAATATCTTCTAATTTCCTAGACCAGCAAATCTACGCCGGAACATTTATTAACTACATTAATATAGCGAAACATATATGTTTGACGTACTCAATTATTTAACAGCTAAATCTGTTTGTTATCCTGTGCTTTCTTATCTTTCACTTTCCTAATCTAAACTTATAAAAATAATTATACTATCATGACGCTCGTGTAGTCTGATTTCCAAGAATAATATATATTATCAGGACCTAAAATTCAAACCCTGCAAAAACAACACTTGACAGCAAACGAGAGAAAATAATAGAGGCGAAAGGGATGTGATGTTACGATTTGAGAGATTGATTGTAACGCTTTACTCACCAGCAGCTGATCTGATTGTACTTGGAGGACGTAGATAATTACATTGACCGCTGAACGTCGTTAAATCTTTGTACCTCTGTGATTATTTTTTTAACTTTTTGTTGATAATATTATATTAGTAATGGGTTTAGTCCCACATTGGTTATGAGGACAAACATCACCCTCCTCTACTTATATATATATATATGTATACACTCAATATTCAATTCAATAAAAATTTACCCATGACTCTCTCTCTCTCTCTCTCTCTCTCTCTCTCTCTCTCTCTCTCTCTCTTACTTTAACATGGTATCAGAGCTTGGTTTAGAATTTCCCAAATAATAATTTTTTTCCAAATAAATAAAATTTTCCCTTCTAAGTCCTGCAATCTCCACCGCCGGAGATCTGATTGGCCGCCGCGATCTCTGTCCCCAAATTGTCGCCGCGATCGACACGATCTCCGCTAATTGAGAGCGATTTAATTAGAGATTTAAACCTTCATGTTCCATTCTAGCATTCGGGTTCCATTCTAACATTCAAGTTTTTCGTTCAAAGATTGTTATCTTGAACTTTAGTTTGCTGTTATTGCTCCTTCAGAGAAGATTCCTAAACCACCCATGCCCCTCAATGATCAAAGTGAGAGGGCAAGGTGATCCACCATTATCACCAATGCCTTGCGTGGCGCTGGTCTGCTTGATCATCTCACTAGTACAGGACCAGTTCCACCGTCCATCAGCACTGTTGCTTCATCCAGTACTGTTTATATCTAGCAGTGGTGATGTCAATCTTCAGACCGTTCGTGCTCTCTATGTCAAGGAGAGTTCGGACTAGCAGTTGCAGAAATTTTGTATCATGGATTATCTCACTTGTTGTGTTGGCTCCAGTCTAACTGTCGAAATTGGTTCGCTTCCCTCTGCTCGGGCCATGTGGACTCCCCTCACTGAGCGTTTCACTGAATGTTCTGGTGCACGGGAGGCATATCTTCTGCAATGCGTTGCTCTACAATGCAAATATAGTTCCTCTTTACAGTCTCATTTTGGACAAACACATGCTTTTTGAACAGAATTACGTTCCATGCTTACTAGACGTGATTCTACATATGAAGACTGGCTAGCCTGGTACGAGCGGCATGAGGTGCATCAACTGTTTCTATCCCTTCCTGAATATTCAACTATGGCCAACTACTTCATCAGCCTTAATTTTTGACTTTGGCCTCAGTTATGCGAGCTCTCACTGCTTATGAGACCCGGCAGCAGACAACACGATTCAATTTATCAATAGACACTCCTAGCTCTTCACTCAAGACTACATACTCTGTCTATACTTATCACTGCTCCTGTTATGAATCATACTTCTCAACAGGCACCCTCTTCACATGCTCGATCTAAGCTCTCTTGCAAATATTGCAAGAAGGAAAGACACCGCATTGAGACATACTTCAAGCTTCATCCTGAGTTACGTTCCTCAGGTATTGGTCGTGGTCGGCGACCCTCTCAGTCTCAACCCTCTCATACACTAGGATTACTAGCCAATGCTATACCTTCTACCACTGCAGACTTTACTATTCAAGCTATTGAAGGTCTTCGCCATCAACTTGATGCTTTTTAGCATATCACCTCTACATCCGCTATACAACTATCTGGTATGCATTTTGTTGGTTCTTTAGCTAACCCTTTGGTCTCTGGTATGAATGATCTCTGGATTTTTGACTCTGGTTAATCCTTTCATATGACTTATAATGCCTCACTTTTATCCTATGTCTTCACTTTACCTTCTCTTCTCCCTTTCTACACAGCTGCTGGACAACTATTGTCTATCACTCAGTATGGCTTTATTATCCCCACAAAATGATCCATCTGGTCATCTAACACTTGGTCCCGTCTATGTGACTCCTCAGTTGTGCTTGAATTTAACTTTTATTAGCTCATTATGTATGGCTGGCCTGCTTGTTTTATTTTCTTTTGATATTTGTCTTGTGCAGGATCCACAGAAGGGCCAGATAGTTAGGGCGGACCGTAGGAGGCACAAGCTGTATTTTTTAGAATATTTTTACCTTTCAGAGTTTCTACATCCACGTTCTCTTGTTGCTTCTGTTTGTTCGTCAAAACTCTCTACCCCGCTTCCTACCAATTTGTGGCATAAACGATTTGGTCATGTGTCTAATAAAAGGCTGGAAAGTCTTATTCAGTCTGGAGCACTTGATCTTGTATTATATAGTTCTAGTATTGAGTCATGTGCTGGTTGGAAATTGGCTAAATTTACTACTTTACCATTTAAAATGAGTACATTTGTATCCACTTCTTTATTTGATTTAGTACATTCTAATATTTGGGGGCCAGCTCCTTTGCCTTCTTCATCTGGCTACTTATATTATGTTAGTTTTATCAACGATTATCTCGTTTTACATAAGTTTACCTACATAAGAATTGCTCTGACGTACTTACTATTAATCAAGCTTTTACTACTATGATCTTCACTCAATGACAATCTTGTATTAAAGTTTTCCATTGTGACTGTGCCAAATAGTACTTATCCTCTTTCATGCTCTCTATCATGTCCTCTCATGGGACTATCTTTCAACAGTCATGTCCCTACACTCATGAGCAAAATGGTATTATTAAACGTAAACATCATTATATCCTTGATACCACTCGATCCATGCTCATTTTTTACTCTATTCCTCGTTGTTTCTTGGTTGAGGTCATTCTTACTGCTACTCATGCTATTAATATCACTCCATCTAGCTCTCTTTCTGGTGCTACTCCTCATAGTCATATTTATACTCATCCTCCCTGTTATGATCTGGTCCATATTTTTTATTATCATTGTTTTGTTCTTCTGCCATCTCACGAACGTGATAAATTATCTCTTAGAGCTATTTCTCGTACATATTTAGGAATTAGTTCAGAACATCGAGGTTATCGTTGTTATGATCTCATAACTCGTCGAGTTTATATATCTCATCATGTTCAGTTCGAAGAGGATTCTCTATATTATTCTACTTCTGATGACTTTAATTTCCTCCACTCTACCGATCATGCTTCCCCGTCAGCTGCATCACCCACTTCTTCACCTCAGTTTTCTTTTCGAGATCTCCTTGGCATCTCTCCATCTCCTTCTGTTGACTCTTCTTCACCCGAACCTTCTCTCACACCTTTTGATCCCTATGCCGTAGACATAACACTCACTCCAGAAAATACTATTGATCTCCACGCATCTATGCCAACATCTCCCCTCGCCTGAGGTTCCTCTTGCTCTTCGTCGAGGCAAACACCCACATTTCATGTTTGCCCGGTATGCTTCGGTTACTTCCTATTCACCTATTTTTTTCATAATTTTCTTGTTGTCATTCATACTACCGTTGAGCCAAAATCCTTTCAAGAGGTACTTCAACTTCTAGAGTGATGACAGGCTATGGCTGAGGAATTTCAGGCCTTTAAGCAAACACATACCTAGGATGTTGTTTTTTTTTGTCAATGAAAATTTTATTCATTACCAATATATGGAAGTTATAATACATCAAAATTTTGTCTGGGATGTTGTTTTCTATCCCCTTGGGATCTCTCTTGTTGGCAGTAAATGGCTTTATAAGGTCAAGTATCGTCTTGATGGTACCATTGAACGTCAAAAATCTCTATTAATGGCTCGAGGTTTTACTCAGCAATAAGGTATATTGATTATAAGGAAACTTTTGCTCCTGTTGCTCAGATGCCCTCCGTTCATACTCTACTTATGGTTGTTGTTGTTCATCGTTGGTCTTTATACCAGATGGATGTCAAGAATGCTTTTTTCCATGGCTCTTTATCTTAGACAGTATATATGAAACTGCCTCCAGGGTTCAATATTCCTTCAGGACACGTATATCTCCTTTGTCGTGCTATTTATGGTCTCAAGCAGGCACTCCACGCTTGGTTTGGGTATTTTCGGGATGTCGTACTTAAGGCGGGCTTTATGGAGGGTCATCAAGATGCTTCTCTGTTTGTTCGCACTACATCGCGTGGTAGAGTTTTATTACTCCATTATGTAGATGATATGATCATTACAGGTGATGATGCTGCTGGTATACAGTTCGTAAAATCTCAATTACAACAACAGTTCCACATGAAGGATCTTAGATCTCTTCGCTATTTTCTTGATCTAGAAATTTCTCAAGGCCCGCCGGGTGTACTACTGTCTTAACAGAAGTTTCTTTCAGATATTCTAGATCGCGTCGAGCTAACTGACGATGCAACTGTCGATACTTCACTCCAACAGAATATCAAACTTCACTCTACTGATAGCGAGTCTCTATCTGATCCTACCCGATACCTACATCTTATTGGCCAGTTGGTCTATCTGTGCATCTCTCGACTAGATATCTCTCATACTGTTGGCATTATTAGTCAATTTGTTAGTGCACCATGTTCTGCACACTATGCTGTCTTATTACGGATTCTTCGGTATCTCCGAGGTACTAGCACTCGCTTTCTTCTGTTTCCTGCTACATCCAAGTTAGAGCTTTGTGCATACTCTGATGCTGATTAGACTGGTGATCTTACTACCAGGAAGTCTATTACAGGTTATTGTATATTTTTTAATAATTCCCTTAATTCCTTACGGAGTAAGAAATAAGGTGTTATTGCTTTTTCCAGCACTGAGGCAGAGTATCGTGCAATGTCCACAGCAACTAAAGAGATTATTCATCTTCATCGTCTTCTTAGTGATTTCGGTATTCCTGTTACAACTCTTACTCCTATCTATTGTGATAATAAGAGTGTCATCCAAATTGCTAATAATTTAGTATTTCATGAGAGGACCAAACATATTAAGATTGACGTTCATTTTATCCGTCAACAAGTTATTAAGGACAAGACAATTCTACTTCCTCATGTCTCATCCGCTAACAAGTTTGCAGATTTATTCACAAAGGCGTTCATCAATTTTAGTTTCTTGTACACAAACTCACTTTGTTTGATCCAACATGAGTTTGAGGGGGGTTGTTGATAATATTATGTTAGTAGTGGGTTTAGTCTCACATTGGTTATGAGGACAAACCTCACCTTCCTCTACTTGTATATATATATGAGAGAAATGGAGAAACTTAGTACCAAGTTGCTCCAAACAACTTGGTAGTGATGTGGCCTAATTTTGTCCCTACATCTACATTGGAGTTAGTGAATGGTGGTTAAGGCTCTATCTTCGAGGTGTGATGTAGGGGCAAAATTATGTCACATCACTATCAAGTTGCTTTAAGCAACTTGGTACCAAGATTCTCCATTTCTCTCTCTCTCTCTCTCTCTCTCTCTCTCTCT
>BQKN01000970.1:35677-69010 GCA_022839385.1 Asparagus kiusianus
TATACACACACTCAATATATTCAATTTAAGAGAAATTTATCCAAGACTATCTCTCTCTCTTACTTTAACACTTTTGATTCCTTTTATCACCACTCTGTGGTTAGGTTTTTGCTGCGTTTAACTCATGAGATACAAAAGGACAGCAATGAAGTGACATCTAATTAATCACATAAAATGGATAACCATATCCAGTCACAAGAATATCTCCATCCATTAATAATGAGTTGTGGCGATCCCAAGAGTATCGTGTCTCTATTGCAACCTAGTATAAGGCCATCTCATAATGTCTCAACAAAGCTGTGGTCTTATTCAAACCATAAAAATTGACGGCCCCATGAAAGCATCACCTTGCTTCACTTTTAACTACTTCCATAACTAATTAGGAAGAAAACTATGAATATAGGGAGAACAAAGGACTTCTATAAATTGACTGATGAATGTGACTCAACATCAGCTAAAAAAACAGTTGGAGGAAATACTTTTAATTCTCAGCTATAGTTGGCGCCGAATTTATTGAGAATGTTACTAATTTGGTTCACACATTGAAAATAGGAAAATTTCCACAAAGGGAGGAATTGTACATAATTTGCTCTGAAAACTTTATTGGATCCATTTCAGACCCTGCAGGAGATCGTTCAGAAAACAGCATTTATAGAATTTTTTGTGTTTGGACCACTTGTCATGGTGAACAAAGGATTGGTTTTATAAAGTAAAGCCACAGAGGCAACTTCAGAGAGAACATTTTTGAGTTACTCTAAAGAGTTATAGGAGTTGCTCAGAAAAGAAACCTGACCATTTTTTGTTGGATATATACTTCTTAGGTCTTATTCTGATGATAATTGGTTTAAAAAAAATCAGGGTAAATATTATCTTCTTGGTACTTTCTGAAGGAAGTAATATGGTGATGAGTTTATGAGTGGTCCATGATTGTACCAACAAAAGTAGTCCTTTTCTCAGTATGATGTATCATGTCAACTCCTCCCCCTCTTGTGCACCATTTGTGAGCATTATTCAAAATTTATGTGAATGTGTTGGTAGTAAACATACTATTTGGATCTGAAGCCTTAAGATCTATGTGTGTATTAATAAAGCTCTCACCTATCCCCCCCCCCACTTGTTGTCCTAATAACAATTAGTTTAAGAAATTAAAAAGTAAAACCAGTCAAAAAACAAAACAAAGTACATGTATGGTAAGAACACATCACGATTTTATCTTTATATCTTCAGTTGCAATCCTAATTTCAAGTTCTGCTGCAAGGATTCATTGATAGTTGAAGAATGCTACATATCAAAAAGAAGAATATTTCCACTTTATTTTATATAACTTATATTCATTATAAAGTCCCCTCTTTCCCTTGTGGATAAAGGCACCATTCTGAGGTCATCATGCGATTATTTTCTTCGCCAGTTGCAAAAAAAAAATTTCTTAGCTTCTTTTCTGTGCGCTTATATGAGTTCATATATGTATGTATATGTGTGTATGTTATTCTTTTGTTGTATGTGCAACAAATCAAGTTTTTCTTCTTAGAAGTGCCCAAATATGTATATGATTTAACGTGTGAATTTTGATTCCATGATATATATTAAAAAGTAGTTTCTTTTTATTATCAAAAGTTTGGTTTGTTATCCTTTTGTTTGTAAGATAATGTTCCATTAAATTTAGGACTGTTATATGTTGTAGAATTGGATCCAAAACCCTTTATACATATTAAAAAATTGTATTCATCCAATCAATAAGAAGAATCTTCCGAAATTGCCGGAAAGGTGAACATTAACCCTTAGAGGAGGCTAGAAATGTGAGAAAATTCTACTTAGTGTGAAAGTTCAAAGTAAGACAAGACCTCATGAAAGGGCTAGCCAGATAGTTTGAGTCCACATAATGACATAAATCTAAAGTATAAAAAGAAAGTTTCAATCATTTTCCAAGCTTTAAGGTACCCCCACTCTCTTTGTCCAATGATAACACATGTGAATTGACTTTAACTCTCTCTCTCTCTCTCTCTCGACCCCCCTCCCTCCCTCCCTCCCCCAAACCCCTCCTTTGGTTCTTAAGTGACTTCAACTTGGGAGATGAGAGATGCTTTTGTGTGGTCCTAAGATTGAGATTTATCTTCCGACAACATAATCTCCTCATATCTTGAGAACACAACCCAAGCCTTTAAGAGCCATACTCATCTGTATTGACAGTGAAATGAGAGTTAACAAGTGGAGAACTATCCACCTCAATGTATTTTGCATCTTGGGTATATCTCTGGTGTCTATGTCTCAACCTCAACTTGTGAATCTCCGTATCCTCTCAGGTTCATTTCAATGGTTAGTAGATGCAGTTTCTCAAAGATTGGGACATGCAATCGTATTCTCATATGCAAAAGAGACTATGGCGCACCAATTGTGTGGGCATTGGTTTTAACTAGTCTGGATACTCCACAATCTTACTTGTAGATGATGCTACAATTAGTTATGTGGGCTAATACTATTCGTTCATTTCAATGGACCTCACGATTTAAAGTTTTTTTTTTATATAATTTAGATAAAAAAACATAACTCATGGGTCCACTTTATATCCAACCACGAACGTAGAGGATTTCTAGTCACTTTTAACGGCCACTATGAAGGAAAAAGAAAATCTAGGGATTATGGGATGGTGGTTAACTTAATGGTATTTTTTTAGTTAATTGCAAATACACTTGTCATTCCTAAAATTTGTTTTTTTAGCATTTAGACTCGTGTGAGGTTCTAAGCGCAAAAAAAAAGTGTTGGGCTTTTCATTAATTAATTAATTAAGCTCTTCAGCACTGCATGAAGAAGTATCTGTCAACTATAACTGACCATAATTTGATATCTTATACAGGTTCATCCTAGCCACACAACACAACACAAGCTCTGGCCTGACGAAGGTAGTGAACAACAAGAAGGAGACGAGTACTGTACAAAGGTAGAGCTCCGACAGCGTGGGTCCCATTAAACCAGCGGATGAAAATACGAGAGAGTGACGAGTCGACGGCACGAGGAGTGCATACCTCCTGATGAAAGAATAGCAAGGGGCCCATGCATGGTGGAGCCATGCACTGAGCATGCACCGGCCAGCTAAAGTCATCAGGGCTCGGTCGGAGATCACACGCACCCAGCCCAAGGCTAGCCAAATTAAGCCGCAGGCTTGGTCCGAGACATATATCCGTGCATATGGTCCCCTCAGCTTAAAGCTAAATTAAAGATATATAGAATTTTATGAAGAGGTCCAATTACCCCAAACTTCACCAATTAGATCCTTGTGGAGAGGACCGATTACCCCAAACTTCACCAATTAGATCCTTATGGAGAGGACCGATTACCCCTAAACTTCACAAGTTATTTCAATCTCAAAGGATAAGATTAGGCTTTCATATTGGGTTAAAAAAAAGAGGCTAATTACAGAAGATCATAATTGATGGACTTTAAATAGAGATTAGAAACCGGTTTTAACTTGAAAGCTATAGCTACTAGGTACCGGTCCCAATATCTATTTAAACTCGTCACTTTTTCTTATGCTACATAATGTGAGACTATACTCACATGTTTTTTTTGGTAAATGAACTAAATTTTATTCATTTTCCAAAGTAGCATTGTGAAGAATATTAAAGTAACCAGAAATAAACTGGCAAAACAAAAGAAAGAAAATTACATTTTCTCAAGTATTTCTTTCATATGGATATATACACTATCATTAAGTACTTTTGTATAAACTGAAATCTGTACATCCCTGAAGATCTGAGCCGGCTCGTTTGCTTTTTCTTGAAAAATCCTTTGATTTCTTTCCCGCCAGATCATATAGGTTGCAATTGATAGAACCATTCTCTTCAACTTCTTCATCATCTCTTTCCCTTTCAATCTATAAGAAAACCAATTCATGAGTTGATTCCAATTACAGGAGCTCTACCTGCAATTAAGCCAGTCCATCACCCTATTCCAAATGTCAGCTGAAAACTGACATTCAAACAATATATGGTCCTTTGTCTCCGGTTGATGTCTGCAACATAGAACACATTTGCTCTGATTTGAATTCATAATCCCCATTCGACATAGTCTATCCATGGTGAGTTTTGAATGGCAGGCTAACCAAATAGTAAATGAGTGTTTTGAATAAAGGAAATTGTCCCAGACTGTATCAAACCATCCAACCACTGGAGCTGGTTGCGTCAAAAATTTATATACATCTGACAGTTTGATTTTACCGTTTGCTGAGCAACTCTCAATGCTTATCTTCATATTTTCAATGCTTCCAAACTTATTCAACAACACATCTCTCACTTTCAAAAGATGTTTCCGCATCCATGAATCATTCACTCTTGGTTGCGCCTGCCAAATGTTTTGATTTTTCAAGTAGTGGTCATGAACTCATTTGATCCATAATAAATCTTTTTTCAGATGCATCATCCACAAGAGTTTAGTAGCAGCCGCATAATTCCATGCCTTTGCTAAAAAAAATTCCCAGCCCCCCTTGCTTCTTCCCCTAACATACAGTGTTCCAGGATATTAGGTGCATCTTATTATCCCATAAAAAATCAGAGCACAGTCTATCAATTTTTTTCTAAGACCTTTATTGGTAGGATGTAATTGCTAATCCAAAATGTATGTATACCCAGGATGATAGATTTGATCATCTCTAATCTGCCAGCATAAGATAGTTTTCTTCTCTGTTGCCAGTTTTGGAATTGAGCCTCAATTTTCCCTATCAAAGAAGAAACTCAATATAAGTAAGTCTCTTGGTATTTAATGGCAAATCCAGATATTTCATAGGTAGAACACCCTCTGAGAAATTCAGGAAGCTACAGATTTGATTTTTGAGACTATCATCAATTCCACTCAAGTAAACAGAACATTTACCGGAATTAGCTTCCAACCCTGAAGCTTGGCTGAAATCTTGAAGACATGTAATGATTTTTCCAATGGAGCTCATGTCAGGTTTACAGAATAACAACAAGTCATCTGCAAAAACAAGATGAGTAATCTTCAACTTGGAACACTTGGGGTGAAAATTGAACATCCTATCGTTCCTCAGTGCACCCATTCTCCTTGACATATACTCCATCTCAATAACAAAGAGATAGGGGGAAAGAGGATCTCCTTGTCTTAACCCTCTTGCTCCATGGAAATAGCCATGTAAACCTCCATTTAGTGCTAATGAGAGATTAGTGGTAGTAACACATTCCATTACCCAGCCAATCATAATGTTAGGAAAACCCAACCCAACTAACATGCCCCTGATGAAATCCCAACTGACCGTGTCAAATGCCTTCCTTAAATCCACATTCAGAATAGCTCTTAGAGAGTTTTTTTTTCCTTCCATAATGCTTTATAAGTTCATGAGCTAAGAGGAAATTGCTAGAACTAAGTCTCCCCTTAACAAAATCACTTTGAGCATCATTTACAAGATAACCCATCACTTGTTGAATCCTGCTAGCTAGAATTTTAGATATGATTTTATATATAACATTGCAGCAGGATATATATTGGTCTGAAATCAGCAGGTGAGTTTGGGTTAAGTATTTTTGGGACCAAAGTAATCGATGTATTGTTGAGAGTGCTAATTAAGGAGTTTACCTAAGCAGAAGAACTCCTCAATAGCCAGAAAAAGATCTTTATTAATGATATCCCATGCATCTTTGTAGAAAGAGTAGTTGAAACCATCTGGTCCAAGAGCTTTACTATCAGATATAGAGAATAGAGCTTTCTTTATCTCCTCTTTGGTAACAGGAGAACACAGATCCTTACGCTAGCCATCAGTTAAGATTGGTCCATTTGTGATCACACTGGGATTAGGAGCTGAAGTGGACTTAAGCATTACCCAACAAATTTTTATATTATTCTACAAATTTTTCTACAATTTCAGGCATTTCAGTGAGTCTAGAGCCATATTCAGTATGTAGAGATAAGACACTGCTTTGATGTCTCTTAGCCTTCATAACTAAGTGAAAGAATTGCATGCCTTTATCAGCATATAGCCTCCATTTGATATTTGCTTTTTGCCTGTAGAAGGAATTTTCACAATCCAATAGTTTGGTATATTTCCTTATACAATCCTTCTCTTTGAAATCAATTCTGAATTGAAAAGATCAGTACATAACTTTTCTTGAATGTCCCAAAGCTCAGATTTAGCATATACTCACATGTTAATAACCTAAACATTGAGGAATGACACTGCCGGGTCCATTGAGTTCAACAGGTCATTTGTAAGAGAGAGTTAGGGGATTTTTTTTAAAAGGATTTGTAGGTAATTTTCTAGAATAGTTTGAAAAGTCTCAATCCTTTAATTACTATTACTATTTAGGAGAAGTTCAAAAAAAAAACACAAAAAAAAAAAAACAGAAAACAAATATAAGGGTTCCAAATGTTAGGGCATAAAATCATACCCTCATCCATGTTTCAGAAATTTGTATAGGCATAAAAGTATCTTTTGATATGAAATCAAAGCAAATATAGTAAGATAAAATCTTATTGATCATGAATTTAAAATAGATTTTTTAAAATTACCACCACTGGTTGCAAATGACCCTCATAGAATTCATAGTTCTATTAGAGGTGGAAGGGTGTTTTGACACCCAAGAGTCCTAAAATAACTAGAGACCTCTAAAAGGGAAATTCAGAATATACAGAGTATCCATTTTTAGATCATGATTGGTCGATTAAGAATATTTTGGTATAATGAAATGTATTACTATGGTCCCGCTATATAGAAATTTTGTTTTATAAAGAGTAATTATATATCTATTGTCGAATAAAGCCAAAGAGGAACAAATTAAAGAAGGGTTTGGAGCAACCACACACGCAAAGAAAGCTTTATATACCTAGACCTCACCGTATAAGAGAAAACTGTATATATTGGTTTATGAATTATGTCAGGTTAAAATTAGTAAGTAACCCCTTCAAAGAAGGAATGGATAGAGATAGGTAAGCCCTTTCTAAGGTGGTTAGAGCAGAACAATAATTTTTAAATGCATTGAACACCTGCCCCCTCAACTGTCGAAATCAATTAATAGCTTTCCAGCCAATCGCATGAGTCAAAATCTTTTCATACCACATGAAAAATCTAGTTTGTGTGTCACATTGAAAGTAGCGTAGATTCCTACCAAATTAAGAAAATTGAGAAAATCCTATATGTAATAAAAATTAATGTTGTAAAAGTGAAAGCTTACCTGTTTTACCTTCTAAAGTACTAATTTCACGCAAAGCTTGAAAAGTATAAATTCACATCTCTGTCCGTGTCATTATCATCCTTGTACACTCAAAGGCACATGAATTAATTCAATATTAAATTATTCCTGTTCTGACTTTTAAGGATCGTCTTTACGTTATAGATATATGAAATAATGAACATGCATTATTTAGAAAAAGATCAATAATTATCAGATCTTACATGAATTCAATCTAAAATGTAATAAGAGTTATATAAGTCAGAGTAATAACATAATATGTGCTGATAAAAATTAGCTGATGCATTACATGCTTCTGTACTTTTTTCATACCATTCTTCTAAATTTAAATAATAAATTACCATTCATCTAAAGAAAATCATATAACAAATTATCATAATTAGCCAATAACACACTAGGTATTTATTCGGCAATAGTTTTTCTTAGTAATCCACTAAGTTCTATTCAAGTTTTATTAGAATACCACTGACACTGCCAACACAGATGAAGGTACAAATTGAACGCTTTTAGAAAAATACACTTATAGTGGTTCATCATGAAGGATAAATAACCAAAACACATCCCTTTATACCTTTAGAAGGTATGTTGAAAAGAAATCCTATAAATATATTGGACTAATTCTTGGTACGAGAGGAAAAAGTACTGGAACAGTACTAAATTACTGCTTTTAAAGAGTTGATAGTAAAAAGGATAATTTTTTTACAAAACTCCCAAAACTTGAAGAGTTGTGCACAAAGCTTTCATGAACTTTCAAAATTCTATCAAGAAACTCCTTTGAACTATTGAAAAATCTCATGAAACCTAAGTCCTAACCATAGGTTTGAACTATGAAAAATCACAATTCACTATATGAAAAATTCAAATGAAGAACATGAAGAAATGGCGAGCATAGCGACGAAGACCGCATGAAAAACAGCAGGAGACATTCTAGCAGTTTCGCGGTCGACCGCGGATGACGCAGCGGTCGACCGAAAACATGCACACGACTGAGAAAAGTCTCTGGACTTTTCGCGGTCAACCATGATGTGTTCTGCGGTCGACCAGCCAAACCCTGTAGGGGTTTTATGTTGGAGTTATAATAAAGTGTAACTTAAAACTTGACATTGTAGTGGGAAAGTTTAGTCCCACATAGGAAATGAAATAGGAAGGAATGGTGTTTATAAGCCTTTGCCTTCTCTCTTATGCCTAGAAGAAAATAAAGGTTATGCTCCACACCACACACGAGCGCGTCGGCTGGGCCGGGCTCAGGCTCGGGTTTGGGTCGGGTCAGGTGGCGCGCGCCCACGACCTGCGGACACGAATGTAGTTTCGAATTGTGGGGCTCTTAACCTGCTACATTTTGAATTTATTTTTTGCTAATTGGAACATTTAAAACGTGTTAAGCAATTAAAACGAGCTAAGCAATTAAAACGTGTTAATCATTTGGCTGCGAAAATAAAAACGGCTAGCTAAATAAATGGGTAGGATTTATGGACTTAAATAACGAAACGGCTAGCGGGATTTGTGCGATAATGGACATGACTCTCAACCTATATAAAGACCGGTATATGCGAGGGTTAAACACAGTGAAAATCATAACAATTCTCTTCTTCTCTGCTCTACTCCTTTCGGTTTCTTCTTCTTACGTTTTGTTGGTTCCCTAAAAGTCGAGAAGAATTTGCAAAGCCTTCTTGAAGCTCGTGCTGACGAGAAGGAGGTCGCCTGACCGAGGGTCGTTGTATCTCCGAGAACTTTTGCCGCGTAGCCCTGTACGAGAGGGGGCAATTAGATTCTTGGGATAGTGCCTTGCACGCCTCGACCATCAGACCGTATTTCTAACCTTTTTATATGTTTTTTACAATTAATTTCATTTCTGTGATAAAATATTAATCTACTTTTATCTGATATTAATCTTCTGTTCAAAATATAATTTTGTGTTAATTATTGTCTAAACAGCTAATATTGTCTAAACAGCTAACGATCCAAGAATCTAAGTTAGTTGTTTAATTAGAATAATATCATGTTTAGCATGTTTGCTATTCTGTTTCTTACTATGTTTGTTATGTTAATGTAGTCTACATCTTATAAAACCGACATATTACACTTGATTCTGTTTTTTGAATGTTTAAATCATATATGTTACATTATAATAACAAAAATATTCATTCATCAGATCATGGCTACAAGTGAAATTATGTCGGCTAAACCAGAGAAGTTTGATGGGAACAATTTTCGTCGTTAGCAAAACCAAATGAGATTTTGGCTAACAACTCTAAATCTAATAAGAGCCATAGAACCAGACAACCCATCTTCATCTAGACCAGTTACTAGGTAATCTTCCTCATCTTCCTCCACAGATTCTATTCCTATCCCGAGAACACCTCAAGAAATAGAGTATCATTGTCTACACAGAATCTTAGGAGCCTTATCTGATAGGTTATATGATATATATTATACTATCACTAATGCTAAAGTTCTGTGGGAAACACTAGAGAAAAAACATGGTTTAGATGATATAGGAATTAAAAGATTTAAAGCATCTAATTTTAGCAAATTTAAAATGGTAGATTCTAAACCAATGAATGAGCAAATTCATGAATTCGAACATATAGTTCACCAATTAAAAATGAATGGATCTATTTTAGATGAATCGTTTCAGATAGTCTGTCTTATAGACAAACTTCCTGAGTCCTGGTCAGATTTTGCCAAAAACCTTAACCACACCCAAGGAGATCTTACCCTAGAACAAGTGTTGAATGCTATTAGAATTGAAGAGCAACATAGACTTAGAGAGAAAAATATGACAAATCCGAACGCAAAGAACCCAAAGTAAACAATGTTGAATCCAAACCCTTTCCCCAACACAAGGAATGCCCCTTCCACCAAAATCAAAATAAAACATTTAAGAAGAAATCATTTCATCAAAATAAAAACCATGTCCACTTTCAAAAGAAGGAAGGAGCTAAACGTCGATCTTGTTTCGTTTGTGGACGAACCAACCACATTGCTAAGGACTGCTTTTACAAGAAGACAAAACCACCCAAGCCTAGGAAGAGAGGACCTCCACCTAATAAGTCACAAGTAAACATGGTGACTTCCAGTTCAACTGAGACTGCTTCAGGTCTGTTCTCTTCACCCCTGAAGTAAATATGACCTTTCAAGCAAATAATTGGTGGATTAACACTGGAGCTAATATTCATATTTGCTCTAACCAATCTTTATTTTTACCTATCAGGTCTCAAGTAGAGGAACTGTGATAATGGAAAATAATAATGTGGTTCCTGTATCTAGAATAGGTCGGATCAACCTAAAACTGACTTCTGATAAGACTTTGATCCTGCAGGATGTCCATCATGTACCAAACATTAGAAGAAACTTGATTAGCAGATCTTTGTTAGTGCAACAAGGCTATAAGCTTGTTTTTGAATCAAATAAAGTTGTAATAACTAAGGGGTTGAATTTCATTGGAAAAGGATTTTTATGTGATTGTCTTTTTAAATTAAATGTTAACCCTTGCATCTCCAATGGCTTTGAATATCGAACCTTCCATCACTTGGCATCAAAGATTAGGACATGTGAATTATAATTCAATTAAAAGATTGATGCATAATTCTAAAGAATAATATAAAAGATGATGGAAAATGTGAAATATGTGTAGAAGCTAAACTTCCTAAGAAACCCTTTAAAACTATTGATAAAGATTCTGAGATATTAGAACTCATCCATAGTGATGTCTGTGATTCAGGAAAAACATCTAGAGGAGGTAACAAATATTTCGTAACTTTTATAGATGATTGTTCTAAATATTGTTACCTCTACTTAATTAAGACCAAAGATAAAGTTATAAACAAATTCAAAATATATAAAGCGGAAGTTGAAAATCAGTTGGATAGGAAAATTAAAATATTAAGATCGGATTGAGGTGGTGAATACGCTTCTAATGAATTAAAACAATTCTGTGAAGAGAATGGAATCATTCATGAAATAACTGCTCCGTATACACCTCAATCTAATGGAGTAGCTGAGAGAAAGAATAGAACTTTAATGGACATGATAAACTCAATGTTAATTAATTCTGGTGTGCCAGAGAATCTATGGGGAAAAGCTCTCATGACTGCTTGTCATATACTAAATAGAATTCCATTCAAGAATTCTGATAAAACACCTTACACAATTTAGAAGAATAGAAATCCTAATTTAGATCACCTGAAAGTGTGGGGGTGCTTAGCAAAAATTAAAATACCTGAAAATAAGAGAAAGAAGACTGGCCCTAAAACTGTAGATGGAATATTTATTGGATATGCTTCTGATAGTAATGCAAATAGATTTTTAATAGTCAACTCTGCATTGATGCATCGGATCCCATAAGAACTCCGCAGTTTAAGCGTGTTTGGGCGAGAGTATTACTAGGATGAGTGACCTCCTGGGAAGTCCTCGTGTTGCACCCCTCCTTTTTAAATGGAATAGGTCGGATCAATCTAAAGCTGACTTCTGATAAGACTTTGATCCTACAGGATGTCCATCATGTACCAGAGATTAGGAGAAACTTGATTAGCGGATCTTTGTTAGTGCAACAAGGCTATAAGCTTGTTTTTGAATCAAATAAAGTTGTAATGAATTTCATTGGAAAATGATTTTTATATGATGATCTTTTTAAATTAAATGTTAAGAATTCTACCCTTGTATCTCCAATGGCTTTGAATATCGAACCTTCCATCACTTGGCATCAAAGATTAGGACATGTGAATTATAAATCAATTAAAAGATTGATGCATAATTCTAAAGAATAATATAAAAGATGATGGAAAATGTGAAATATGTGTAGAAGCTAAACTTCCTAAGAAACCCTTTAAAACTATTGATAGAGATTCTGAGATATTAGAACTCATCCATAGTGATGTCTGTGATTCAGGAAATATATCTAGAGGAGATAACAAATATTTCGTAACTTTTATAGATGATTGTTCTAAATATTGTTACCTCTACTTAATTAAGTCCAAAGATAAAGTTATAAACAAATTCAAAATATATAAAGCAGAAGTTGAAAATCAGTTGGATAGGAAAATTAAAATATTAAGATCGGATTGAGGTGGTGAATACGCTTCTAATAAATTAAAACAATTCTGTGAAGAGAATGGAATCATTCATGAAATAACTGCTCCGTATACACCTCAATCTAATGGAGTAGCTGAGAGAAAGAATAGAACTTTAATGGACATGGTAAACTCAATGTTAATTAATTCTGGTGTGCCAGAGAATCTGTGGGGAGAAGCTCTCATGACTGCTTACCATATACTAAATAGATTTCCATTCAAGAATTCTGATAAAACACCTTACACAATTTAGAAGAATAGAAACCCTAATTTAGATCACCTGAAAGTGTGGGGGTGCTTAGCAAAAGTTAAAATACCTGAGAATAAGAGAAAGAAGATTGGCTCTAAAACTATAGATGGAATATTTATTGGATATGCTTCTGATAGTAATGCAAATAGATTTTTAATAGTCAACTCTGACATTAATAAGATAGCCAACAATACCATAATTGAAGCTAGGGAAGCACATTACTTTGAAAATATTTTTCCTTACAAGACAAGAGTAAACAACACAGGTCCTAGCTCTAGCAATTCAGATCCTAGTTCTAACCAAGGTGAAACTAGTTAAACAAATTAGACCACTAGAAAGTCCAGAGGAGCCTAGGAGAAGTAAAAGAACTAGAATAGAAAAGGTCCATGAAGATTTCTATGCATTACTTATAGAAGATTCTCCAATTACATTTGAAGATGCGATGAAATCAGTAGATGCTCCATTTTGGAAGGAAGCTATAAATAATGAGATATATTCTATAGTTCAAAATAATACTTGGGAACTAACTGATCTTCCTTCAGGCTGCAAAACTATAGGATGTAAATAGGTATTTAAAAAGATACTTAGACCAGATGGAATAATAGATAAATATAAGGTCAGATTAGTAGCTAAAGGATATACCCAAAAATCTGGTATTGATTATTTTGATGTCTATACTCCAGTAGCTAGGATTACTACCATTAGAGTCCTTATAGCTTTAGCATCCTTTCACAAACTTATAATACATCAAATGGATGTTAAAACTCCATTCTTAAATGGAGACTTAGATGAAGAAATTTATATGGATCAACCCAAGGGATTTGTTGCTTCTGGACAAGAGAAGAAAGTATGCAAACATATTAGATCACTATATGGCCTCAAACAAGCTCCAAAACAATGGCACATGAAATTTGGTGAGATCATACTATCCTATGGATTTTTAATTAATCAAACAGATGAGTGTGTATATCACAAAATAGATAATAACAACAAAATTGTGATTTTATGCTTATATGTTGATGATATTCTTATTTTTGGCTCTGACATACAAAGCATAAATGAAATCAAATATTTTTTATCACAAAATTTTGACATGAAAGATTTAGGTCAAGCTGATTTAATTCTTAACACTAAAATCTTGAAAAATAAAAATAGATATATGTTGTCACGATCATACTACATAGAGAAAATACTCAAGAACTTTTATGATCTAAATTGTCAACCTGTTTCTACTCCATATGATCCTAATGCACATCTAAAGAAAAATACAGGTTATCCTTAATTACAAAGAGAATATGCACAAATAATTGGATCATTAGGATTCCTGACAAACTACACCAGACCTGTCATTGCTTATACAGTAAATAGCCTTAGTAGATATACATTAAATCCTGATAAGAGTCATTGGGTTGCTCTAGAAAGAATTTTGAGGTATCTAAAAGTAACTATGGACTATGGTTTACATTATAAAGGTTATCCATCTGTATTAGAATGATACTCAGATGCAAATTGGATTAGTAACTCAGTAGATGTAAAATCTACTACTGGTTTTGTGTTCCTTTTAGGAGGAGGAGCTGTGTCCTGGAAATCTAGTAAACAAACTATAATGGCTAGAAGTACAATGGAATCAGAAATGATAGCTCTTGATACTACTAGTATAGAAGCTGAATGGTTGAAAGATTTACTTACTAAAATTCCATTAATACAAAAATCATTACCAGCTATTTCTATTCATTATGATTGTAGGTTAGTGATTGATAAATGTCATCAAGAGAATGCAAATGTGAAGATGAATCGACACTTAAAAGTGCGACATAAATCCTTGAGATATAAGATGAAAAACCATGTAATAGCCTTAGATTTTATAAGATCAGAGAAAAATCTTACAGATCACTTAACTAAAGGCTTATCTGGGACAGTGATCCTAGAATCATCGAGGAGGATGGAATTAAGCCCATAAGAAAAATCACTACAGTGGTAACCCAACCTCGCAGAGGTTCAATGGGTAGAAACAAACTATGAGTGATTAATTGTGAGGAGCACTGAATTTATTTGCTCTCATCCCTAGGAAGATCAGTGCTCATAAAAAGCAAGTGAAAGGTTGAGTTAAACTCTTAATAAATTCAAGACCCATGAGGCAGGATGCTTACTTGCTCGCATCCTTATTAGGATTCACCTATATGTGTGTAGTTGTGAGGCCGCGACTATGGGATCAGGGATGCTCCCTAGTAACACACATGAAAGATACCTGCGCAAGATCGATAATAGCGTAACCCGTTTAGAATTCTTCAAAACTGTACTATGTGTGCTTTCTGTAGAAATCCGATAAATGGGACTGGTTAAAGGTATAGTCCTCCAAGCTCTCACGGATCTATACAACTGTCACTAAGTGAAGGTTCAAACCGAAAGGCACCTCCACCTATTACATAGTATAAGGGAACCAGCATTTTTAATTTTCAAAGTTCTTCTTTTACTCTTAATTTTGAATTATTTTAAGTTTTAAGTTATGTGGGGGATTGTTGGAGTTATAATAAAGTGTAACTTAAAACTTGACATTATAGTGGGAAAGTTTAGTCCCACATAGAAAATGGAATATGAAGCAATGATGTTTATAAGTCTTTCCCTTCTCTCTTATACCTAGAAGAAAACAAAGGTTATGCTCCACACTACACACGCGCGTGCCGGTCGGGCTGGGCTCGGGCTCGGGCTCGGGCTCGGGTCGGGTGGCACGCACCCACGAACCGCGAACACGAATACAGCTTCGGATTGAGGGGCTCTTAACCTGCTACATTTTGAATTTTTATTTTTTGCTAATTGGAACATTTAAAACGTGTTAAGCAATTAAAATGAGCTAAGCAATTAAAACGTGTTAATCATTTGGCTGCGAAAATGAAAACGGCTAGCTAAATAAATGGGTGGGATTTATGGACTTAAATAACGAAACGGCTAGCGGGATTTGTGCGATAATAGACATGACTCTCAACCTATATAAAGACCGGTATATGCAAGGGTTAAACACAGTGAAAATCATAACATTTCTCTTCTTCTCTACTCTACTCCTTTCGGTTTCTTCTTCTTACATTTTGTTGGTTCCCTGAAAGTCGAGAAGAATTCGCAAAGCCTTCTTGAAGCTCGTGTCGATGAGAAGGAGGTTGCCTGATCGAGGGTCATTGTATCTCCGAGAACTTTGCCGCAATTAGATTCTTAGGACAGTGTCTTGCACGTCTCGACCATCAGGCCGTATTTCTAACCTTTTTATATTTTTCTTTATAATTAATTTCATTTCTGTGATAAAATATTAATCTGCTTTTATCTGATATTAATCTTCTATTCAAAATATAATTTTGTATTAATTATTGTCTAAACAGCTAATATTCCTAACGTTTTAGTCTCTGTCGTTGGATCCAATCGACCGCACGTGGTTCTGCGGTCGACCGCGAGTCGGGTTTGTAGTTGAGTTTGGTTTTCTAACCCGTTTCGTTCTGAGTTGATATATAATCTTAATCCTAATTAATTAGGGTTAAGCATGGACGTTTTGAGCAGTCTTTGAGAGGGGATTATTGTATCTAATTATGGGATAGTTGTAAGAGATCTAGATGCTTTGTTTTAGGGTTTATTTGGTGAGATTTACAACCCTATTTGTATTATCTTGATTTCTAATAGTAAGAACTCCTCCTCATTGCCCTGTGGACGTAGGCAACTTGCCGAACCACTTAAAATTTGTTTGTCTTACTATGGTATTGTGTTTACCTTATTGGTTGTGATTTATCTCATTCTTGTTCGTGTAGTTTCGAGCTTCCGCCGCGCACAATAAGTGGTATCAGAGCTTTAGGTTTGGCTTGAGGCTTGTTCAAAGGATTCGGTGAAGGATTCCTATTTGAAAAGTTAGATCGACAACATGGGAGAAGCAAGCACACTAGGTTCGTCTCTTACGAAAGCGATACAGAGTCTAAGGATCAATAACATGAAGATTGATGTTCCGAAGTTCGACGACAAGATCAATTTTAGTTTGTGGAGGTGTCAGGTGATAGACGTGTTGGATGCACAAAATTTAGAGGAGACTCTTGAGTTATAAGAGAAACCCGCTGATATAAAGGATAAGGTTTAGAAAAAATGAATAGTAGGACTTGTGGAGTTATTCGATCATGCTTGACATTGGATCTTATTTATGACGTGATGAACAAGACGTCGGCGAAGAGAATGTGGAAAACACTCAATGAGAAGTATCTTACAAAGAGCATTGAGAATCGGTTTCACTTAAAGAAGAGGTTTTACCAGTTCAAGATGAAGAGGGGAGTTTTCATTAGAGAGCATATAAACAATTTCACGAAGCTACTTTCAGATATGACCAATGTGGACATTATGGTTGAGGATGAAGACAATGTAATACCACTTTTGTGTTTGTTGCCGGAGGATGATTATGATACGTTCGTTCTCACTATAATAAATGGAAGAACTACTGTTAGCTACAAGGAGGTGACCTCAACGTTAGTGAATTATGAGTTGAGGAAGAGTGATGGTGAACCCTCCGAGAAGGCATCGGGAGATGCATTAGAAGTTTAAGGCCATAGTCCAAACCACTGTCATATCAGCCGCTCAAAATCGAAGAATAGAGGCGCCTATAATAGTGTTGGTAACGCAGTTAGGCGACACTTTACAGTTCGAGAGACACCGTAACTAAACAGGATGGCTGTGAGATTAAACCGTACCTTGCTGGAGAATGTGCGATATATGATAATGCAGAGTGGATTGCCTAGATCCTTTTAGGCTGAGACGTTGGTTTATGCGAGCCATCTCATTAATAGGTTGTTGTGCACTGTGATACAGGGGAAAACTCCTTTGGATCATTGGTCTGGTTCGGTAGCTAGTGACTATGAGTTACTTCGGATATTTGGGTGTCCTACTTATTATCATGTTAGTGATAGTAAATTGAATCCTAGGGCGAGGAAGTCAGTCTTTGTGGGATTTAAAGATGGAGTTAAAGGTTTTAAATTATGGGATCCTTAGGACAAAAAGATAGTTATTAGAAGGGATGTCACATTTGATGAGGAGTATATGATAAGACCTTAAGTTCCTCGGCAGGTGGAGGAAGACCATATTCGAGAGATATCATAGCAGGTGGATGATGATATGACTCCACCCACTCCAGATAGCATTGTATCCATTGAGGCTCCTACAGATATAACACTGAGAGGATATGGGATGATAGTCGGGCAAATAGAGGATACAGTGGATTGTGAGACTCGGGAGCAGGATTATGTTCAAGAGTCTATTGCAGCAAATAGACCTAGAAGGGTGATTCGTCGGCCAGCTAGGTATAATGATTTCATGGTCGCATATGGATTATCAGTGAAGGTCGTTGATGATATGGTTTCATCTACATTCAGGGAGACAGAGTCTAGCCCCGATTCAATCAGGTAGAGAGAAGTTATGGATGAGGAGATACGGTCTCTTCAGAAGAACGACACTTGGAAATTTGCAAAGCTACCTAAGGATAAGAAAGATATTGGTTGCAAGTGGGTATATGCGAAGAAGGAGGGGTCTTCTATTGGGGACATTAGGTACAAAGCCAGATTGGTTGCCAAGGGATATGCACAGCTTGAGGGCGTTGATTACAATGAGGTATTTTACCCGTTGTGAAGCATTCATCGATTCGGATTTTATTAGCATTGGTGGCACAACTGGATTTGGATTTTGTCCAGATGGATGTGAAGACAACCTTTCTACACGGAGATTTAGATGAGGAGATCTACATGACATAACCCTTGGGATTCAAAGCTGTACAGAAAAAGAAGATTTGGTATGCAAGCTGAGGAAGTCTCTTTATGGATTAAAGCAATCGTCACGATAGTGGTACAAGAGATTCGACAGCTTCATGATTGGCCATGGGTACACGAGGAGCCCATATGACCCATGTATTTATATACACAAGCTACAGGATGGTGAGCACATACATTTGCTTTTATATGTTGACGATATGCTTATTGCTTCTAGGAATTCTTCTGCTATTCGAAAGTTAAAAGAGGAGCTGTCATCCAAGTTCAAGATGAAGGATCTTAGAGAAGTAAAGAAGATATTGGGTATGGAGATCGAGAGAGACAGGATGAAGGGGAGATTGAAGCTTACACAGAGGAGTTACTTATAGAAGATGTTGAAGAAGTTCAGCTTTGATGGTAATGCAAAAGAAATTAGCACTCTATTGGCTCCCCACTTCAATCTTTCAGCTAATATGTCACAGTTTCTGTTGAGGACAGAGATTACATGTTGAAGGTTTCATATGCTAGTGCAGTGGGTAGCTTGATGTATGCGATAGTGTGTACGAGATCAGATTTATCACAGGCCGTGAGCATGGTATCGAGGTACACGAAAGACCCCGGGAAGGGTCATTGAGAGGCCATGAAGTGGATTTTACGGTATGTTAGAGACGCCGTGGATGTTGGATTGATTTTCTAGAAGAGTGAAAAGAATGGGCATGATTGTATTGGTTACGTAGATTCAGACTATGCATGGAATCTTGACAAGCGCCGGTCTACTTCAAGATATATGTTTACATTGGCAGGAGTACTGGTATGTTGGAGATGTACACTTTAGTCTATAGTGGCTCTCTTTACTACAGAGGTGGAGTATATAACGGTGACTGAAGCTGTTAAGGAGGCTTTGTGGTTGCGTGGACTGTTGTAGGACTTGGGGATTGCACAGGAAACCCTTCGGGTATATTGTGATAGCATGTCGGCTATCTATTTGGTAAAAAAACCAGGTTTATCATGCACGCACGAAGCACATTGATGTCAGATTCTATTTTGTTCGTGACATATTAGATGATGGAGACGTCGTATTAGAGAAGACCCACACGAAGGACAACCTTGTGGATATGTTGACCAAAGTTATTTCAGGTGTAAAATTTAGTTATTGTTTGAAGCTATTGAACATTCTTCAGTGTTGAGGGCCTTTGGAGGCTATTTGGGTGAACTACGTTCGGCTTGATTCCTTAGGCAAGAGGATACGTAGGTAGTCTTGTTTGATGCAGTCGGTTGGATTTGTTGATTTCGATGGGGGGGGGGTGTTTGAGTTCTCGTTTAGTTTCCCGACTTGTTGTAGATCGAGTCTGTTAAAGTAGAATGTTTCCACTTCGTCCTGGACACAACAAGTGGGACATTTAGATGTTTTGGTGTCGACTCAGTTTTGGTAGAAACGTTCGCTGAGGTAGAGAATTAAAGAAATGACGAGCACAACGATGAAGACCGCAGGAAAACAGCAGGAGATATTCTGGCAGTTTTGCAGTCGACCGCGGATGATACGGTGATCGACCACATGCACACGACTGAGAAAAGTCTCTGAACTTTTCGCGGTCGACCGCGATGGGTTCTGCGGTCGACCGGCCAAACCCTGTAGGGTTTTTAGTCTCGGTCGTTGGATCCGGTCGACCGCGTGTGGTTCTGCGGTCGACCGTGAGTCGGGTCTGTAGTTAAGTTTGGTTTTCTGACCTGTTTTGTTCTGAGTTGATATATAGTCTTAATTCTAATTAATTAGGGTTAAGCAATGACGCTTTGAGCAGTCTTTCAGAGGGGATTGTTGCATCCAATTGTGGGAGAGTTGTAAGAGATCTAAAGGCTTTGTTGTAAGGTTTATTTCATGAGATTTGTAACCCTATTTGTATTCTCTTGATTTCTAATAGTAAGAACTACCCCTCTCCTTACCCCGTGGATGTAGACAACTTGTCAAACCACGTAAAATTCGTCTTTTTTGTTGTGATATTGTGTTTGGCTTATTGGTTGTGATTTATCTCGTTCTTGTTTCGTATGGTTTGGAACTTCTGCTGCCGTGCACAACAGAACATTCATGTTGGACAAGACACAACAAAGTCATATTTTGGCTAGGCACAACAGAGATATTTTTATACTTTTAACTCTACATAGCAACATGGTTTATGCGAATTTTCAATAGTATAGAAGAGTTGAGTATAATTTTGAAAGTGCAGGGATTTTTTATGAAGTTTACGCACTTTTCTGCAAAACCCTCCCAAATCATGGGGTTTTGTGAAATTTACCCCAAAAACCTCCGAGTCCCATGTTACCACGTACAATCTTTAATCACTTAACTCAATTACATGACCACTGAGCAACAGGCTCCTCTTCAGGTACAGATATAAAGATATAGGCAGCAAGCTATAAGAAATTGATCAGTGAGTTCTGACACCAAACAAACATACACACACACACAGAGAGAGAGAGAGGCCTAGCTTATCTTCATTCTTGACTGATAGTTACACATGCACATGAAAGCCAGAGAAGTAAAGGGGAAAAAAGAAAGAAAAGAAAAAGGAAATAAAGATAAAGAGATGGTGAGGTGATGGAGGTTTGTTTGGAGATAGTAGTACTTGGTTGTTATTTGAGAAGCCAAAAAGCTCTCCCCCTTCATTAGAAGCAGCAGCTGCACTTGTCAGTCCTCCTCAGTCTGTCCACCCTCCTCTCCTTTCATTGGCCCCCACTCTCTCCCTCAAACCAACCAAATTTGCTCCTTTTTCTCCTTTCATCCTCTCCAACTCTATTTATGTCTCATATCATATCTAGCAATCTCAACTCCCCTCATTGACTACATATTCTTGTATTAACTTATCCCCTAGCCAACTAAGCGTGAAGCTAGAGAAGGGGAGGAAAACAAAATTCTCAAAATTTCTTCATCAATTCTTTTCGGTTCAACAAATAAAAAGATGATCCCATAAGTACAAGAAAAGTTTCACATATCTCTATATATTCTTCCTTTTTCAGTTAATTAGAACCCTCTGACTTCCAAACAAAATGAGCAAGCCAGAGTCTACTGCTACTCACGACTTCATGACGGTTGAATCCTTCTCTCAGCTTCCATTCAACAGACCACCACCACAAAACCCATCCTCCTCCGCCACCGCCACTGCGGCTATCCGCCTTTTCGGCATCGACGTCCCTCACGACGACGCCGCCGCCAACACCAGCAACACCTCCCCTAAAGAATCCTCCACCACCGATTCCACCGCAGCCGCGACTGTGGACTCCGTCCGGAGGTTCGAGTGCCACTACTGCTGCCGCAACTTCCCGACCTCCCAAGCCCTCGGCGGCCACCAGAACGCGCACAAGCGCGAGCGGCAGCACGCCAAGAGGGCCCACCTCCAGTCGGCCCTCGCGGGCCACCACCACTACCAGTACCGCCTCCACCACTCTCCTCCTCCTACCCCCTCCATGCACCGGTACTACTACACCGGGTGCAGTAGTGCGACCGCACCGCCTCGCTACGGGCTCGGCTCGCCCTCGCAGCCTATCACGGGCAGCCCTCTGCCCGGGCTCTGGCGGGTCCCACAGACATTCGCGCAGCGGGATTATGGGCCTCTTCCTGCAGCGCAACCGGTGTTATCGCCGTCGGTTTCAACGCCGCCGGTTTCTTCTTCTTCTTCTTCTAGGTTCGTGTGTGAACCGGGCGGTGCCCGTGCTGCCGAGAATAATGTGAGTTTGGATCTGCACTTGTGATTTATTGGTGACGAGCATCCAGGAGATTCAAGAGTGATCTGAATTGTGTTTCAATTATTTTTTGTTTGCTTTGAGATCTTAATTGTACGTCATTATCTTCTCATTGGTACTGTTGCTAAATTTTTTTTCCCAAGGAATTAAGATATATAACTGCAGCTGTGAGAAACCCGCTTTTGCTTGTGAATTTCAATTTTTTTTTAAAAAAAAAAGTGAATTTCAAATTTTTGATTTGCTCAGCAGATATACTTTTTCTGAGTCGTTTTCTGAAATGGAAGTGATACATAATCTTCTTTTTTTTCCTGCGTTATATTCGGGGTTCGTAAACAAAATAGTTCATTATTTGAAGATATATAATATTTCTTTTGAGATGAATTATAATAAAATTACAAGTATATATGTCGTGTTTCATATTGGTAAAGAGAGATTAAGAAATATATGTACGGGCACATGCACATCATCAAGAACTAGTGTTTATGATAGATAAGCTTACAATATTAGAGTTATTATCATGTAAATTAAATTAATATGTCTAGTCGTGTGTTCAGACTTGTTTAGCTTTTTATTGCGAATGATAGAGGCGAACTTAAAAAAGCATTAATTAAGGTGAGAAGTGATAGTCCTGACGAAGCAGTACTATAATTTAGTCTTGTTTCCGCTGATAGCATGATGAAATGTGCATTAAACAATTCAATTTAAAGTACTAATTCAACTTGTATTGAAACTTTACTTGCTGATCGAAAAGAAATAATTTTCAATCAGAATATATTGGATTAGTTCCAAATCAAAGAGGATTACGTTTTGAATAATTCAAATCAAAGAAGAAATCCTAACTCAGAAATAGGAGAAAACAATATAACTATACCGTGAGAAGTTCATTGTAATCTGGAAGAAGAAGAAGAAGAAAAGAAAATGCATAAATTATATGACAGACTGAATGGGGGTAGAGAGAAATAAAGAGAAATCTCAGATTCTAAGAACAGCTCTTATGACATGAAGAGAAGTTTTTTTTTTTTTTTGTTTGAATATTCTTATATAGAATAAAAGGGAGGTGAAAATATTGTAATTTTTTATAACAAAATGGACTCTTTTCTCTCCCAATGGTAGACAAAGCGTCGGACCGTATTATGGTCTGCTTTTCCGGCGATCGATAATTTTGTTTCCTGCTAATTAATTTGTCATTAAAATTTCTTTTTGTGCTCAGATTCCTCTTCAAACTACATCTTTTGCATGTCGGATATAGATTAGTTTTCTTCCTTCATGTAAATCAAATACTTACTTTCACTACAACAAAAGTTGTAATTCTTGGTATTTAATTTTTTTGTCATCTCATGGCATATTTTTGTGTTGCACACATGGAGTGTGACACAAATCAAAGTGTTAGAGCACGTATGAAGGAGGGTCTTTCTACTCCTGTGGAAATGTGTCAGAACTTGCAATATGTATTTGTGATACTTTTGTTTTATTTTGTATCTAATGACATGAAGATGTGTCGTGGCTTTTGACATTTTTTCGCTTGGATTGTTATTATCTAGTCCTTTGCAATTAACACAATACTTCTACATGTATTATAAAATAAGCATGTATTATAAAATAAGCGCAGATATATGAAACTACTGTTTCTTTCTTAGGCATTATGATTTAAATCTTTTTCTCTTCAAACTATATAATAAAGGAGGTTAGATTTGACAACATACTCATTGTAAGTGAAACAAAAACGAATGATGTTAACAAAATAACATTAATGTGCAATTATTAGTGATATAATTAGCTAACCCGTATGCTATGTATGATTGGGTACATGAATCCTTTCTTTTAGAAGAACAAAATATATGAACAATGATGGGGATTTTAGTCTAGCTCCCCGCCTTCTATGATCTCTACAACTCAAGAACCAACCCATAATCAACCAGATATAAACATCACAATGAAGAACATCGAGATTTACATGGTTCGGTCGACTAACTTCGACATATATCCATGATGCAACAATTTAAGAAATTCACTATGCATCAGAGAGAACTACAAAAGGAAAACCAACTCTTAGTACCACTTCCATCGTCTACAATTCATCTATTTTGCCGGTGTCAATCCTCACACCGGTGATCTACAATGCCTCCCCCATTGCACACCGCTTGGACCTTCACGCACCGTCGAACTCCGCTCTGATATAGCTTGCTGAGGTTTTTAGATCATACAAATATATCAAAAATCACCAAATGTAGCAAATAGAATCTCATAAAAGTTTTAATATGAAAAACCCTCAATAGGGAAAAACCACGGGATCGAAAATAATCCACTATCACCTCTAAATTACAATCTTTTGCATGGACAAATGCTATGAAACCCTCTCTCTCGCAGTACCCTTGAACCCGGTTACACTCGCTATTAAACCATAATTACAAGAATATTGTATCACTCTTTACTAAAAACCCATAGATTAAGATGTCTTATTTAAAGACACTCCTGACTTGCCCACTAGGTCAACTTGACCTATAAGAAAACCGTTAATTTAACCTCTAAGAAAGCTACTAGACCTAGACTTAAACTTCAAATCGGGGTCCAACTTGAAGTTTGAGTCGGCACCCAACAAACAAAATGTCCGCGAATGAGCTTCTAAAAGTTAAGATTCTTAAAACAAATTAAAACAATAAACTCTTAATTTATACATGAAATAATAGTTGTAAAAGAAACTTCTTATGAATATAGTTCCTCAAGAAACAACATTAATGGACCTTTCAAATGGACTATTCATATCAATCACGGTGATCTTTATCTTGTTAACTGCGTTTATAAAAATCATTCTCCCTTTAAAAGAGGGAGTACTAGAAAAACTTTCATTTTCAAAAAATGCTCTTCATCTTTTATGAAATTAATCAATTCACTCTATTATCATAACTTGCAATCTTATTAAATCACATTAATTAAAGGTTTTATACTATAGTATAGCTATTCTTTAGATTATTAAATAAATTAAATCTAATATAATAATTAAATCAATTATCATAATAGTATTAGATTATCAAGTGTGTGATGTTTTAATATGCTGTAGGAATTATTATTTATGTAATAATGCAACTCTAATTAGATTATAATAGTACAAAATTATATTAAACTTTAGATTTTTAATTAATAATATAAGATTATAATTGAACATTAAATTTTTTTAGTGTTTATCAGCTGTAAATAACGTTTATATCTCATCTAGAGTGGTTTCAAATAAAAATTAAAATAATTAATTATGTAATTCTAATTAAATTAATAAATTAATTGTTATCTAACCAAATTGTTAACAATTGTGTTATGTGTGTATATGTAAAGGGATATATCAAATAGATCAAATATTATTTAACTCTGTTAATTTAGCAAGTGACAATGTTTTTATGTTTTTTGGAAGGAAAAAAAAATATTGACATAGAAAGAAGAGAAAAGGAATAAAAATGGTAAAATAAAGGGGAAAATGACTAGGTCCCACCCCCACACCTAAATTTTACATTTTCCTTAATGCAAACTCTATGCCGTATAAAGTAAAACGTGTAAGAAAAGAAGCACTTACATTTGTTCGATCAACCAAGAATAATGAAAAAAATTATAATTACCTTTGGTATGAGAATGATGAAGTCAATTTTTTTTAATTTTTTATCATCATTTTTCACATATTTTTTTCATCTTTTTTTCTTTTTTTATATCCTTTTCTTTTTTTATCTTTTTTCATTTTTATATCCTTTTTTCTAAAAAAATAAGAAACTCTCAAATGAGAGAAGAGTAAATTTTTTATTATTCGTATTATTATGAGAGCAAAAAGTACATATGTAAAATGACAAATTAAAAATAAAAAAACGCATATTCTAACTCAAATCCTACCTAACTGCTAAAAATTCTACCTCAGGTTTTGAAGAAATCTAGAATGAAAAATTAAAAAATGTGCTTATATTCTATATACTCTAAAGTTTTTAATAATTTTTACAGCAATTGAATGTAGGTGTACTACAACACCTGAAATCTACCATAGCGGTCGAAAAACGCTATGGTATAATTTCATAGCGTTTTAATCAACGCTGTGTCAGAACCCGCTATAGTAGGTCTGTGGCTTTACATAGCGTTTCCCCAAACGCTATCAAAAAGTTTCCAACCATAGCATTTTTATGTAGCTATAAAAGAGTATTCAATAGCGTTTCTATATTGCTATGACAAATATCTTACATAGCGGTGTTTTCAACCATAGCGTTTTTATGTAGCTATAAAAGAGTATTCAATAGCGTTTCTATATTGCTATAACAAATATCTTTCATAGCAGTTGAAAAACGCTATTAGTTAGTTTCCAACAATAGCGTCTTTATGTAGCTATAAAAGAGTATTCCATAGTGTTTCTATTTGTTATGACAAATATCTTTCATAGCGGTTGAAAAACGCTATTAGTTAGTTTTTATTCATAGCATTTCAACGCTGCTATTGTCTTACATTTGATAGCATTAGACTTACTACAATGGCGTTTCAGTGAATGTTGTCTTTCTTCTTTTAATAGCATTTCAGTAATTGTTTTCACTTCTTATAGCATTTCAGTTGTGCTTATAAACCTTTGAGGTTGAACTAGAAATAACTTCCAATTGTGACAACCATAAAAGCAAATATTTCATTTAAAGGTTCAAACTGATACATAACCAAGTTGTAGCATACAAGAAGAGTCAACACAAATGTGCCAAAAAACAAATACTAGTCTTTGGATAATCCAACATGGAGTACAAGAAATTAACCATAGTACACATAACAACAAAAACTAACTTTACTGCATTAAATATGACTTGGGAGACTCATCGTCTTCAGAAATTGAGTACTAGTACTGCTGCAAAAACAGAAATTAATAATACCAAAATTACAACTATACAAACATGATAAAGTAAAAACACACGATTGCAAGATGTATAACTTACCAGCTTTTCAAAGCATAACAACTTTGTCTGATGGCCAAGCTATTGTCGTACCAACGGCATCTTCAATGCATTCTAACTCAGATGTCGGCCTCCAAAGAGATGCACTAGGGATCCTAGGGATATCAACCCAAACACGCATAGCATTAGGACCTAAAGGAACGAAGTGAACAACCTGGTTCGGATCACTTGAAGACCAATGTCCTTCAGCAACTATCTTTCCCGAGCCACCAATATCTAACAAGTTGCACTTTTTCTTTGAGTTGTTCACACTCTAGCAACAATGCAAAAACAGTAATATCAATTATAGAAAAGAAACTAGTACAATCAAATATCAAAATAATGATAGTATAAGCAAAAAAGATTACCGAAGGAGATGATATGTTTGTAGATTCCACATTGTTAATTGATATATTTTCTAATACAACCTTGTCAGCAGGCCACGCTACTTTAGTGCCGATAGCATCTTCAATAGATGTCATGTCATGCGTGGGTCTCCATAAAAAAGCTTCAGGACTTGTCGGGACATCAACCCAAACAATCATGGCTTTAGGTCCGAGAGGAACGCCATTAACAAGCATTTTTGAATCATTGGAAACCCAACGACCTTCGGCAACAATTTCATCTTTTCCAGTCCAATTGAAGATCTTGCACTTGATATGATTCATATTTTTACTCTACCAATCAATGAAAACAAACAAACTCGACTTAACTATATATATATGTAAGATAACTAATATGAGTAATGAAAGTAAATGATCAAGCAAAAAATTATTTTACCGAATGCATTGATATATTGTCTTCATTGTCAGATTGCTGACTGATTTGGAACACCACCTTATCAGCTGGCCACGCTATTGTCTTCCCCTGAGCTTGTTGCATACAGAACATATTAGTTGTAGGCCTCCAAAGAAAAGCTTCTGGTTTGTTTGGAATGTCTACCAACACTTCCATTGCATTAGGTCCAAGAGGAGCATGATTTACAAGCTCCTTTGGGTCACTAGAACACCAACGTCCTTCAGCTACAACCTCATCTATTCCACACCAATCTAAAAGCTTGCACTTGTCATGTGGTTTAGGGCACGTACTCTACAATGGATCAGACTACAATTAGAACACATACGTGTAATGCCAGTGGAAAAAAAAGGCCTTTTAAGAATCAAAACTGCATCTTCGTGCAACCTGTAAAGCATCAGATTACAGGGTTCGAGTATGCACGCTACTCAGAGATAATGTTATGAAAGTGCAAGCTTAGTGTGGTTTTAACTTCGATCCAAGGGCAGGGAAATTTGATTTAAGGGGATGCTAGTTTGTTTGACATGAGAAGTATGCTACAGAAACAACATCATGTAACCATATGCTTAACAAACAAAACGTCTTGTGCCCATAAACAGATTAACATGCAGAGAGACCGAAAGCCTGTGAATTATTTAAGATAGAAACTTCACCTGAAAATTTGCTATGATCTAAGTCGTTAGCCATATATTTTGAGCAATAGCAGAAGAGGCATATGCCCAATATGAGACAAACGAGATATAATAAGTTAAACATAAGGACTCTAATTCTTTGGCATCCTACATAACAAATACCAGAGCACAACGAAGATGTCATGATAAAATGACAAGTCATTGATAGTTATAGAGATTGTTGCTAATTAGATGAGCAAACAACTCACAGCTTTCCCGACTTTTAGGATTCTAGAGATCAAGGGTTGTACGGATTGTATAAAATAACAACTGCAGTTGTGAATGCAATTCGCAGCATGCATTTCTAGTTACAACCGCAGTTAGTTGTTTTGCTGCGACTACAGTCTCTTTACATCTCAGCTGCATGCCAAAGAAAAAAAAAACAGTTTCCACTCAATTTGTTTGCTAGTATATCTCAAAAAAAAAAGTGATTAGTTTTACAATTACAGCAACTTGAGTTGCATCGAAACAACATGAGTAATTGTAACTAAAACTGCATTTTGGAAATGGCCGTAAACTTAAATTCTTAAGTAAATCAAGCTTCATTTTGATTTAATCATCATAATACCAAGATCTTAGAACAAATGACATCAGATCGATTTACAAGCTCCTTTGGTTCACTAGAACACCAACGTCCTTTAGCTACAACCTCATCTATTCCACACCAATCTAAAAGCTTGCACTTGTCATGTGGTTTAGTGCACATACTCTACAATGTATCAGACTATAATTAGAACATAAAACTCTATCCGGATAATAACACATGCAATTTTCAAATTTTATACCTCATAATTGATCAAAAAGAAACATGCTAGATAATTGATTTATTTACCTTAGGACTGGTCTCATCAATTTCGGGCTCATTCTGCTCATCTTCATCTCCCTCATTCTGCATTCTCTAACAACACAAAAAACAGATTTTGCTTAATTGCTTAATTGTAAATCACAGTAAATTCCGCTATGGTTTGGAGGAATCACGAAACCCCCATATGACACACAAACTACACAACAAAATCCTAAGAAGGATGCAGTATGTCCAATATGATATCTAACTCAAAATGGATTCACAGTAGGAAGTGCTGGTGCTTGGCTTGCATGATGCTTTCGCTTACAACTGGTTCTGCATCAACTAAGCAAGCATATAATCATGTTCAAAGTAATTCAACTACCTGTTGTGGATAAGAGAAAGGTACTTCTCGTGCTCACTTCCACGAAGTTCTTTTCTCTTATAGATGTGCTTCATGTTTGCTCTTAAAAAAGAAGCTGAAACTATGTTTGACTTTTACGTATCAGTCCCTTACATTATTCATATTCTGAAACTGCTCCTTTATAATTTGTTAATCCAGTCAAATTAAACATTTTTTTTATTTTATTAATGAATATATGTCAAATAACTCATACAGTCAATAATATTATAATAAGGATAAGCAATTACAAGATTATCAGGAGATTGTTTGATAAAATGCTATTTTTTTCGTGCAGTTCAGTTGTTCAAAAAAAATTCCTGATTGAACTAGTAGGGTTTATTTCTCAGGAGGTTCTTCGAATGGCGAGCTTTCCGCAGCACAGAAATTCCCCAAGCAAGCTATAATCCCTTGTACACTCATTTTATGTATGTTCCCTTAGTCACAACTGTTGTTATATCATTATTATTTTTAATAAAACTGTTGCTAAATTATTATATTGTCAAAGACATTTATTTAAAAAAAAGGGATGCACATTCTGTCACGTGTTTCAACTGAATTTTAGTTTTTTTCTGGGGGCAAATAAAGCTGTAATTTTGTGGAACATGGATTTGGGAATAGTAGTAGAGGCCAACAAGTGAATAGCCATACTCCCAAGCACACATTTGATGAGGATGAGCTTACCAGCTGGGCTCAAAAGCATAGCATGCTATCCTTGAATTCTTTCATATTGGATGGCAAATATGGGGGATATATCAGAGATAGTTAATAAACCCAGGGTGTCATATCGGATAGTGTGTGTGTAAAAAAAATTGTCACTTTTAGGTTACTTATCAAACCCTGCAGAAGATCATCATAAATACAGTCCATTAATTGAAAGTTATATAGATGTACCTGATGATTTCCAACTAATTTGTGGACCACAATCTCCAAATGTTGTATTCTATTTCGGAATTTAGAATTTTTCTCTTTTAGCTGGAGCACATGCTTGTCTCTGGCTTGTAAGAAAGATACTTTGCTTATAGTAACTCTTCTTCCCATTCCTCTTAATCGCCCAGGTTTATCTTTTCCTAATACTTTAGAAAGAGCATCTTCTCTCACATTAGTTGATGAGGATGAAGATGTAGCAGTTTCAATTTTTTTAAGCTTATCCTGAAAGGTACAACATATATATGTATTACATTATATATACATGTTCTTCTAAAAAAGTAATATATATTCACTCATATGCAAAATTAGTGTCCTTACAATTGTTTCACCAACTACTGAATTCACCGGTGTACCATCTTTTTTTGTGTGAGCTTTGATCCAAGCTTTAAACCTTGACACACTAGATGGGTCTGCACTATTTCTTTTCTACAAAGATACATGTTTAAAAAAAGAAAGACTGATAACATACTCATAACTTTGCCTAAAGAAAACATATATTAATGTATAATGTATTACCATATCAGCTGTTAATCGAACCATTCCCTTGCGACTGCAAGTGTGTGGGACTTGTCTGCGCCTTAATGCCTTGAACTTTTCACTTTTGACCTAGAGACATTGGTCCTTTATCATAATAACATCTCTTAATATAAGCTTGTGATTAATTATCTCAGAAAAAACATAACTTAAACTCTGGACTTGTTTTTGTCTTGATAAATTTCTTCCAAATTGCTAAAGATGGTATGTTGTCTGGTTTGAGCTGAAGTCTTTGTTCCTTCTTCTTTGTTGCTCGTATTTGAGCAACTAGTCTTGATTTAGAGGCCCGCCAAAGACATCCCATCGATTGAAATATGACAGTCTTTTACCATTCTTCTTCTAATATGAATCTTGCCTGCATTTTATATGCATAGAAGTATTATTAGTTGAAGGACTATATTGAAGGAGATTTACATATGTTAGATAGCTTATGTAAAATGATAGTAGATTATTACCTGAACTTCTTCCCATAATACAACTTTCAGATCATCACCAAGGTTCCTCCAATCATCAAGTGTTACAGGTACATGCTCTCGTACAAGAGGGCCCAAAAACGATGACAAGTGTATTGATCCGGGTCCATATGGTTCACCAGAATTAGTAAATTGAATCTGAATTCAGTTCGCAGGGTCTCTAGCAAGTTTTTTCTTTTTTGTTGGACCCCTTTTCTTTTTTATGCCTCTTGCAGCTTTAATTGTATCTTGTGTTGTTGCATCTTTAGCTGTATCGTCTTCTTGGACCATATCTTCTTCAGGAATATGAATATTTGGAACTGGTCCATCTTGGGGAGCTTCTTGACTGACTTGCGTAAGGCCTTCCATGGCATTCACATCCCTCGCATAATTCTCCACCTAGAAGAAGTAGGTACTCCAATTCAACCTAGAATCATGGATGAATTGGAACTAAACTGGAGTTGGAACAGATTATTCCCAAACTAATACAGATGGAAATGTCAAAGGCATGTTTTAGGATCTCAAGATACAGCTTGAACCTGACATTACAGCCAAAACAAGTTTGACCAGATAAATCTTATGTAGACCAACCAAATTCCTTAGCCGCAAATACATCTCTAACACATTTTTATATGTTTGAAATATTATAAATTTCAAGACATGTTACAGAAGTATCGAGTAGGTATGCACTGAATATCAGTATACAAGTCCAAGAAAACATCCATGCAACATAAATTGGTTTGCTGCTAAGCTAGTAGCAGAAGTTCCAAAGTCATGCTTACACATTTCTGCAGCAGATATCAACAATAAAAAGATCTTACTGTCAGATGTGAGGTTATGAAACTAGGGTTACAGCACACTCAATGACCACACTATATTAACAATAAAAAGGTTTTAATTCATCAAGGGATGGACAGGCTCTCAGAGTCTCAGGTATGCACAAATGTTTGATAAATAAAGTAGCCTCCGCAGCATCTTGAACACATGACCACGCATAAAAAAAACAATTATTGACAAATACTCTAAGTTCTTCTATAAAAACGTTATGCATAAATTAGATATGATGCTAACTTATTACTGAGTCCAAAACAAATATCATAACTCCTTCTCATATCATTTTTTGGACGAGGACTGTATAATGTAAGGCCTTCCATGGCATTCACATCCCTCGCATAATTCTCCACCTAGAAGAAATAGGTACTCCAATTAAACTGTCATTAATTAAGCTTTCATGAATTATGAAATTAAGTTCTACAAAGAATACCTTATCGATTTATCGAGTGCCTGATGCAAATAAATGATTGATGCACATGTACCGAGATTAAAATTATCCTTAATTAATGGTTGTTTCATATGTTGAGGACTGAGTTGGCATTTCATTTTATATTAAGTCATTAAGTGGTTTTGGCTAAACATAAGTAATTACAACCAAATTGTATGACATTTATCTAAAAATCAAAATACTAGTCTAATTCCTAAGGAGTAGGAAACATACAAAAGAACACGATGAAACAACAAGATTAAGAGGAGAAACCTGAAAAATAGAACAAATATAGAAAACTAAAATAACAAAAAGCAGAAAAGGATAATATAGGTATATGATCATGCGATAACTATACCATAATACTGTTCTTCCTTTTACGCTGACCTATCTTTGTAGTCTCACCAACCATCCTCGTTTATTTGACTTAGAAAAAAATAAAGGTAAGTATCTATATAGTTAAACCTGGTTTCATATGTGAAACAAATTATACATATATCAAAATCACAAATAAACACGCGTAGAATGTAAACTCAAAAGAAACTGCTGCCAGTACTAAACCTGAGATG
>BQKN01000970.1:79856-90350 GCA_022839385.1 Asparagus kiusianus
GAGCCACCCCATGGTGGCTCGGCAGCCGAGCCACCCATGGGTGGCTCAGTGGCCGAGCCACCCATGGGTAGCCGGCCACCTGTGGCCGACCCAGATCTGTGCTAAGGTACAGATTTGAGAGCCTATAAATAGACCCCCTTGGTTCATTTTTAAGGGTTGGGAAAATTTGGAGAGGCGAAGCTCTGCTGGATTTGAGGCTCAGAACTTAAAAAGATCCAAGCTTTGGGACTTCGAGGACTTGCTCTTCCAGATCTGGTGCTCGGCGATCGTCAACGCCAAATAAGGCAAGAGTTCGAGAGAACCGGATCTCAGATCTACGCAGGCATACTCCGGATCAAAGCTTGGTCTTTGATCCCGAGATTTGGGCGATTATTTCCTTGGTGAAATAATCCCCCCGGCTATTATTTCCTTCGTGAAATAATACCCGTTGTACTGCGTAGATCCGACCGGATCTAGATCTCGCGGTGGTCCACGGATAAACCCCGGCGCAGGCGAAGAACCCACGCAAGCGAGCGACCGCAAAACAGGAGCTCGTGATTTGTTCGACAAACAAGGATAAAAAGTTGTAATTTTTCTTTTCTTTTATTTGATCTTCATTGTAACCGGATCTTATAAAAAGATCGGATCTTTGTAATCGATAAACTATTACTGAGAGTGCAATGGAATCGATGAAGAAAGCAACGATTTTTCCCACGAACAGTAACCAAGTGTTCAAAAATAGTACTTCCATCTTGATGGCTCATATTACGACATTCCGTGCAAGGGCAGAACATCCTTGTAGGAAATCCCAAATTCTTTTCAGCTGTCTTTACAAATTGTAATGCTTTTTGCTGGTATTCGAGGGTGGATCTATGATTTTCAAAGAAAAAGAGCAAGAACAAAATACATTCCAGATTTAGTTAAATTACTACAATTTTACAAGTATTGGTGAACCAACAGATTAATATATGATTCTTACCCGTGGAGCTACACCCACTCTTTTTCCATCATCTTTTCAATGAAGATTTATGCAAGCAATGTCTAACAAATGAAAACAAAAAAAACTAATTATAATTGATTAATAGAAACCAGCAATTATATAATTCATCAATGAGTAAAATACACAATAACTAAGAAACAAAAAACAAGTTGCCAACAAACACAATAACAAGCACAATGACAATGCAAAATCCAATTCAGATAAAGAAGCACAATTGACACAATAGACTCAACTTAGGTTTCTTACTTAAGATTAAATTATTAAATTGTTTCATCAAATTAAAGAATTTTATAAACTATTGTGTTGTTGTGCCATTGACAATTATATTGAACCGATCTGCTACTTGTTCTCACTATTTAAAAACTACAAACAACTAGCCTAGGAGATAATAAGCTTGTGAAGGAGCTTTAGAGATATTCTCATTTCATATACCACACAAGTATGAGAAAGAAAACCAATCAAATTACTTAAATGATTATGCCGATGAATTTAAAAATGTCATACACGTTTTCTAATCCAAAAGGTCCAGGCCCCAATTATTGTTGTTTGCATCAAACATGACTCTTGTAAGAGCTAACTGCATAGTATTTATGAACAGCATAACAAAACCTATGGTACTACCTTTAGCCAGGACCGATATATATATATCCTACTATCATACCAGCTTTATCATGGGCCACTACAAATTTTGATTTACATTGATAATACTGAGAAAATCATTCAAACAGAATACTAGATATTTAATGATATCTTAACCAATGATATCCCACAAAAACTCAATTTACATTGATAATACTGAGAAATGCAGATTGTATCAGCCTGTTGTCCTGGATGTGAATGAATTGCTAGAACACTCTCTTGATACTATCTAGTTGCACATTTTTTCTTTCTTGAAACTTTGGCAACTGAACTAGATTTCTACACGTGGTTTTCTTTTTGACAAGAATGTGATTTTTTATGCTGCATGGTGATAAATTTCAGACTGAGCCTTTTATTTAGAAGAAAGAGGCAACATCGGTTGTCTCATTGACAATTTATTTTAGTTAGTAAGAACCCTGTGGCCAATTTGAATAACAGCGTACAGTTAAAAATTACATTGTTAGAAAGTTTATTCTTCTGCCTATTTTCTTATGTATATAAGGAACATGCAAAAGAATAGGAGAAAACAATAAGACCCATAAGATTGTATAATCTATAAAGGGCTGGTTGGATTTCACTTGTGATTCCGGGATTGTATTGTTAGTGTCTTGTCGAGAATTAAACTAATACGCAATCATCATTCAAATACCTAACAGAAAAACAAAATTAAACTCTTACCCGGTTATCAAATTAAACTCAACAAGAATTTCAAAAGGATTTTCAAAGGAATAAGCCTCGTCAGATTGATCCCTGAGCTCCCAGTGCTCTGCATCACAAATAAACCACATATTCATCACAACTAATCTCACAAAATAAGTACCCAAAAAAATCAAAAATCAAAAGAAAATGGTTTTCAGATTCTCTTAAACCTTTCAGATTCTCAAATTAATCCCTCAAATCTTCAATAAGACGGGTTTCAGAGGTGGACAAGAGACGAGGAGGGGCTTCGGCGGTGGACGAGAGACGAGGCGGTGGACGAAGAGGAGGGTCAGGTTTGGAGGCGACAGCGGCGGCGAGATGCTGCGATAGCAAGTCTGAGGCGGCACCGGCGATGACTCGGAGGCGGCACCAGCGATGACTCGGAGGCGGCACCGGCGACGACTCGGAGGCGACAGCGACGACTCGGAGGGATGTTAGGGTTTGGGTGAAAGAAAAGGAACGGGATCTAGGATTATTTGTTGATTCTCGATCGGGGGTTTTTAGAAAAATAAGAGGGAAACAGAAAAATAAAAGGAACGGGAACGTTGTTATTAGTTTTCAACACGTGGTTTTACTTTTTGGTGTCCCGCTTAAAGATTTCAACGACGCGCCAGAACAAAAAAAAGTGATCAATCATTGGTAGCGTTTAAAATTTTTCAAACGCTATCAAAAAATATGGCACATATAATCTATAGCACTTACAACATAAACGCTATCATTCAACGCTATAAAAACACAGTTTTGTTGTAGTGTATCAATAATGTTATGCATTTTGAAAGCCTTAGATTTGAACTTAGATTCCTCATTAATGAAAGTTTGTCCTAACATAACCAGTTCTTCTTTAAAAATTTTATTAAACCCAAGATTCATGGTTTAAGTATGAAAATTTAGTTGTTGTTTGTTTTTAAGAGTCTAAGTTCATCAGCAAACAGTTCTTCAAAACTAAGATCAAAGAAACATGTATCAAACACAGTTCATTTGTTCTGAAATACTTTATTTGATCATGTTTCTTTTAATATTTTTAGCTCCACACCAAAGATTTCCTCAAAACTTAAATATGATTCATTCTCTTCTTCGGGATAACACGTCTTAAAGAATGGGTGAATTAAGATTTGTTATTTCTTTAATTTTAGAAATTAGTTCACATGGATTAGTCGATTGGTATTATCCCCAAACTTGCATACACCAAACTAAATTCTTTTTAGATTTTTTTTCTTTTTTTAACAAAGAAAAAATTCCAAGAAAACAAAAGTTAGGCCTTTTTAAAGAGAAAAAGAAATAAATAAAAGATCTAAAAGATTATGAGAAGAAGGAGAAGGATAAAAGAAAAACCTAACAAAAATAAATTAAAAGCGATTACTTTGTGTCAATCACTTTAAATTTTAGGGTTAAACCTAGACTCAACTAGACCAGCTCCTAATTAAAAATTTCTTTAGGAAAAGATTGAAGTTTAATTGGTCAGTTAGCCAAGTAATGGTAGTACTAGAGGGAGATCAAAGATCATTTAAGTACATTGTTCCTTAAGGAATGCTTTACGTGATACCTAAACCTTGCTTAGACACTAATAGATTCAAGTAAACTTAAACCGGTTAACTCAAGGATTTGTTGTTCCTCAATGAGCTCGAATCCATAGGGGCTAATGTCTAATGAGTTTTAAAAAGGTTTGGATTTGTGTAGTGAGGAATTAGAGATTTGTGGGCTAAGGAAAATATAATAAAATCTCTCATCTTATCTTGATTAGGGGGTATCGCTCTTAAGAGTATTTTTAAGTGTGTGCTAAATCAAGATGCTCAAACCACTTGGATGAATTCCTACTAACTATATGCAATGTTGTAGGCTGTCTAAAATTACTGTAGATAGTTGATCCCCATCAAACATCGATAATGAAAGTTATAATTTGACGGCTTTCAGAAGGCTATAATTTAAAAACTTTCACGCAGATTAATGAATATTACAATCTAACGACCTTCATAACAACCGATGAAAAGCTCTAATTCAACAGCCTTCACAATCAACATCGGGAGTTACAATTTGATGACTCTCATATTTTCAAGGAGCCAAAATGAATGATATAAGATGACGATCTTTGCAACGCTCTAACAAAAAAGACTACAAATTGACGGTCTATTCAAATCAAAATGCGGATATCTCTCAAAGTGTAAGGAATTTGGCAAAACGGACGGGTGTAAACCGAACCCTTTGGGTCGGTTTGGTCGGCTCCGTCTCATCGAGATAGTTGATTTTCATTGCTACATTTTCAGCCCAAAACACAGAGTTTGTGGCTACGTTCCAGACTCAAAATGCAAAGTTCGTGGCTACATTCCAGACTCAAAATATAGAGTTCTTGGTTGTGTTTCTCAAAATGCAGAGTTCGTAACTGCGTTCTAGACTCAAAATACAAAGTTCGTGGCTGCGTCTTCAGGCTTAAAATGCAGAGTTTGTGGCTGCATTCCAGACTCAAAATGCAGAGTTCGTGGCTACATTTTCAGGCTTAAATGCAGAGTCCAACTCCAACTCTGCATCCCAGGTCCAGAGCACAGAATTCGTGCCCAGAATGCAATTCTTACGTTTAACTCGTTCAAACACGAGCTAAAGGGTTTCAAAACTATTTTCCACAATTTGAGGGGATCACTCCCCCACTTAGGAGTGAATTAAGAGGGCAATTACACCCCTTAATCCCCTATAAATAAAAAAACTCAACTGAGTTCTGGATCTCCAATTGGATCGACTTTTTACATCCGCCATATCGCATAAAGAGAGATCGGCATCTGTGTTCTTGGAGATCTTGGAGCGTTCTTCAGCAACAAAGGTCTTGGAGCTTGGTGGTTGGCTTTAAAACTAATTTTCAATTCAAATCAATTATGTTACAGAGTTTAAAATCGCTTTGAGTTCTTAAACTCGTTAAGATTTAAGAGTTATTTTCAAACTTGCCACACAAGTTATCCTCAACATCAATCAAGAGGATTCAACCATGTTCCACGAGTTTAAGCATTCAGATCGTCAACGGAAAGCAAACTCGATGCAAGCATTCGAGGGAGGCATTCCATTGACACTAAGAAGAACTCAGTTTTAAACAAAGGGAAGGATCTCTATTGATCTTGCTCTCTTTTGTAAATCAGAAAACCGATTGAGAAGATTTATAATTTCTTTTCTAAGTTTGCTAGAAAGAAGTTGTATCAAGAGAATTATAATTAATTCTTTTTCTGAGCCTGTCAAAGAAAATAATACAAATTTAATTCTCAATTGTCTTCTTCGAATTTTCCCAGCAAACAAAAGATGGCAACTCCACTGAGGAATAGCTTTTCAATGATAAGGAAGTGGTGGCACAATCCGACACCAAGCTCGTTGGAACAACCGTTGAAACTCTGATCATCGAGTTCAATCAAGCCAAGTTTGAGGAGTTACTCTCCTTTGGATCCCTTAGCCCAAAGGCTATGTGCAAGATCCGCAAAGTCTCTAAAGAGACTAAATCTCCAGTTGTGACCGACTCGTCAAAGGACTATCTCCCCTGGGGGTTGCACTGTTCATACAGTCCCCTATCTGAAGAAGAAGACTTTGCTTTGGCTAAACTCGTCAATCCAGTTGAAGGTTCCATGCCCGTGCTTAAACAACAGGTATCGGGTCACAAAGTACTCATTGCGGTGACAAACTAGATCAACACATACAACGACACTACAAAAGCCTTAAAACAGGCTAAGAAGAATATCGTCCGACGAAGGAGGAGATCCCGACGACAAGCACAACTCTAAACAGAACGTAACTCTCGGGAGTGTATTCCAGAATCAAAACGCAGGTCTCCAGACCGCGTTAATCAGCCTGAATGCAGTTCTCAGGAGAGCGTTTCAGAATCCAAACGCAAGGCTCAGGACTGTGTTGACCAGCCAGAATGCAGCCCACAGAGGCGCATTTCTCCAGTGAAACGTAGACCTCAGTCTTGTGTTCTTCAATCTAAACACGACCCTAGTGTTCCTTCTTCAGAATACGATGTGATTTGTCATGTCAGAAAAGACCAGCATAGATTTAAGATCCATGTTCACCAAGAACCAGTCCCGTCTACTAATGGACAGGGGGTTCCAGCTTTAACCTCACATTTCAGTGAGAAATTCTTTCCAAGTCTCCGATTTAAGGGAACTTTTATCAAGAGAAAGACCAGTGCAACAAGCCACTCATTCATGTCAATGTGAGCGACTGATTTATGCGGTTCTCTCAAAGTGCTAATGTTGTGCTTCTGTGCTTAGGCGATCAGTGTTCGACCGATTGACGAGAGTTGCTCGACCAAGCAAGCGACGACGTCATTACAAGAAGAAGACTTCAGAGACCGAGTATCCTGGAGTCACTATTAATGTGATCGGTAGAGGAAAGTCATCAGTCCCTAGTTCTGATGAGTCAGAGACGGATCGTTCTCCAAGCACCAGAGAAATCGCTAGCTAATTTGAAGGAATCTACTAACGCACTCGAACTTGAAGGGGAGTCATATCTTCTGTCAATTATCTAAGATTGGCTATAGGAACTACATCCGATAGTGAGCATTCAGCTATCGCAGAATCCTAATCCTCTAGTTCTTTCGAAGAACATGAGATCCATGCTTATATGACGGGAAACCATGAAGATCTCGTGAAGAGACTTGATGAGCAACAAGCCATGAACGAATCATAGCAGGAGGCCATCAATGAACTCCGAATCCTTATGACTCAATATGTCGTAGACAGTGCCAAATCTCAGAAGACAAATTCATTGTCAAGGCAAGAATCTTTTCAGAGAGGAAAATCGTCTTCATCTCGACCTCACACAAGCAAATGAAAGAGAAAAATGGTTGATGATGTTGTTTCTGACCAAGAATCCCACAACTTGGAATCTTCCTCTGACGAAAGAAGAGAGACAGAGAACAAGTAGAATCTCTAATCTACTAAAATGGAAGAATTGGAAGCCCGCCTCAATGCCATTACTAATAGAAGCGAGCTCCAAGACAAAGGAATTGTTAGGCCTTATCTTGCTAAATGGGATGCAACCCCTTATCCTCCAAAGTTTAAGGTCTCGACACTACAAACTTTTAACGGCACGAGATCACCGAATCAACATATCTATCATTTCAAGTCACAGACTGGGAATATGATATCAAATAACGTCATACTCGCTCGATTATTCATTGGCACCCTCAAGAGAGTTACCTTTGAATGGTTCAAGAAACCGCCTGTCGGATGTATCTAAAAGTGGACGGATCTAGAGAGACTCTTCCTGTTAAGATTCTTTGAAGAGCATACAAAAGTCTCCATACATACCCTTCTCACCACTAAGTAAAAGAAGAGGGAGCCCGTCAAAGTCTTCGTCAAGAGGTTCCTGTTTTCGCCAAAAGTTGTTGTTGTCATGGAATTCATTATATCTTTGATCGATTACAACAAATTCGAAAAAGATAGTCTTTTTATAAGACTTCTTTTACACAACAAAATAAAAATTACAACTCTTGAGAAAATAACACAAAATCCGTCTATCGATTCTTGTTTTATGGGACTTTGCCTGTGCCGGGAGTGCTTTGACTCGTGGACCGCCAAATCACAGATCGTGAAGGGGGCTTAGTGATTCTTCCTTCGTTTATCAAAGTAGGAATTTGAAGTGAAGATCTTATCAAAGTAAGATAATCACTCTTCTTAAGATCAAGTCAAAGCTCGAATCTCAAGGAATCATACCAAGAACTATTCTCTCTGCTCTCTCTGCTCTGAATTGCTCAATCAAATGCTCGATGATCAGCCCCCTCCAAAAAAATCGATCTCAGGGGGGTATTTATAGCCCCTGAACAAATAACTATTTCCGAGACAGTGTTTGCTGTCTCGGCGGCCGAGACAGTAAAGACTGTCTCGGGTTCCGAGATAGTAAACACTATCTCGGGTTCCGAGACAGTAAATACTATCTCGGAAATCTTCAACTGCCCGACAGGTTTCTTGTAACTGCCTTTCCACATTTTAAAACTCCGTTATTTTGGCAGTTATCAACGTGATTCTCACCCACGACGTTTCTCACGTTCCTGAACAGTTGGTGGCCACGTGTCGACGGTTATACAAAATAGTTTCTGAACCTTTGAGAGTTGTCTCGCGTGCGAGACAGTAAACACTGTCTCGCGTACGAGACAGTAAACACTATCTCGCGTGCGAGACAGCAAAGACTGTCTCGCCATACGAAACAGTCCATACCTGTGTTCTTTTGATTTTTGGATGATCTCCTCTTGAGCTGTATTTGGATATCTTTCAGCAGTTTTTGACGCCTACAGATACCCCCTCCAAAGTGTTCCAGATTCATTCATTTATAGAAGAGTCTGGGACATTTTGGATAAGACAGGTCTTTCTTACGATCCTTTCAATGTTTGGTTGAGTGGATTGTGTAGAGGGACCCATAGATGCCTTCAACTCTTGACCTCTTTATCTCTCAATCTATTCAGTGCTTTGTAGAATAGCTAAGATTCTTTCGGTACTACGTTTATCGCTTGACCGTTTGTCGAGATCTTGAATCGAAGCTGGAATTTGTACTTGTGAATTCAGCTTTTGTCATCAAATTGACACTGAATTGTTAATCACCGTATCAGTCTTCATAAGAACACAGTTTATACTCATGTATTTTTTTTAGAGTTTTCGAGAAATAGTTTAACCTCATATACCCGTTGGGAGGTAGCCAGGTTATTCTTAAGAATATTCTAAGTGATATTCTCCAGAAACTTTCTGTTGAAGGTAGGGAAACAGTTTAGGCTCGTGTACCTATTGGAGTATCCCGGTCTTTTTTTTTGTTGGTGGAGATGAATCCGATGATGGAGAGGAAGAATTTTATATTCTATCTCCTGGTCTCTTTTTTGTTGGTAGAGGTGAACCCGATGATGGAGAGGAAGAATTTTATATTCTATCTCCTGGTCTTTTTTTATTGGTAGAGATGAACCCGATGATGGAGAGGAAGAATTTTATATTCTATCTCCTGGTCTCTTTTTTGTTGGTAGAGATGAACCCGATGATGGAGAGGAAGAATTTTATATTCTATCTCCTGGTGCAAAGAAAATTCAAAGTGGGATCTCCACTTAGAGAATCTGGACGGGTTTGAATAATCCTAACTGTCATAAGGTTTGATTATTCAATTCAAAAGTGGACATTTCGTTCGCAAAATGAATCGAAAGGAGATTTTGGTTGTGGTCCTAACTGTAGTAAGGTTTGACCAAGTGGGAGTTTCGAGATGATCCTAACTGTAGGAAGGTTTGATCGTTCGATTTGTGGACCTCTCGTTCATGGAATGAATCGAGAGGGGATTTTGGCTTTGGTCTTAACTGTTTAAAGGTTTGACCAGGTGGGAGTTTGATACGATCCTAACTGTTCAAAGGTTTGATCGTTCAATTTGTGAACCTCTCGTTCATGGAAGGAATCGAGAGGGGATTTTGGTTTTGGTCCTAACTGTTTAAAGGTTTGACCAGGTGGGAGTTTGATACGATCCTAACTGTTCAAATGTTTAATCGTTCAATTTGTGGACCTCTCGTTCATAGAAGGAATCGAGAGGGGATTTTGGTTTTGGTCCTAACTGTTTAAATGTTTGACCAGGTGGGAGTTTGATACGATCCTAACTGTTCAAAGGTTTGATCATTCAAATTGTGGACCTCTCGTTCATGGAAGGAATCGAGAAGGGATTTTGGTTTTGGTCCTAACTGCTTAAAGGTTTGACCAGGTGGGAGTTTGATACGATCCTAACTGTTCAAAGGTTTAATCGTTCAATTTGTGGACCTCTCGTTCATAGAAGGAATCGAGAGGGGATTTTGGTTTTGGTCCTAACTGTTTAAAGGTTTGACCAGGTGGGAGTTTGATACGATCCTAACTGTTCAAAGGTTTGATCGTTCAATTTGTAGACCTCTCGTTCATGGAAGGAATCGAGAGGGGATTTTAGTTTTGGTCCTAACTGTTTAAAGGTTTGACCAGGTAGGAGTTTGATACGATCTTAACTGTTCAAAGGTTTGATCGTTCAATTTGTGGACCTCTCGTTCATGGAAGGAATCGAGAGGGGATTTTGGTTGTGGTCCTAACTGTTTAAAGGTTTGACCAAATGAGATTTCGAGACGATCCTAACTGTTTAAAGGTTTGACCGTTAAATTTGTGGACCTCTCGTTCATGAAAGGAATCGAGAGGGGATTTTGGTTGTGGTCCTAACTGTAGTAAGGT
>BQKN01000970.1:95622-107901 GCA_022839385.1 Asparagus kiusianus
TGTTGGACCCTAGAGGGGGGGTGATTAGGGTCAAAAGGCTCTAATATGCAAATTTAAACATACAACAAGCAATCCACAGGAATTAAAAACAAACACAGTAAATGAGAGAGGGTTAGGAATCGTTATCCTTGACGCGCGATGTGTTAACGAGGTTCGGCCCTCTGGCCTACGTCCCCGCTCCCCACTCTCGAGGAGAAATCCACTATCCACACCCGGTTTGGAAGCCGGAACTTCGTCTACACAGCGATCCCACACGATCTCTCTCACCACACAGTTTGATCTCAACAGATCACTCCCTCACAGTAGATCTTGCTCAAGATCTCAACCACACAGCAGAAAGAAATAAGCAAGAACTCTCTTTTACAAAGCTCCTATGGCAGAGAGAACAAATTACTGAAGCTGGGAGGTGAGCTCACACAAAACCACAGAGAAGAAAGCAGCAGACTGATTTGAAAATTTTTCTCAGCACAAACAGAAAACTCTCTGGTTTTTTTTAAACGTTAAGCTCTAGGAAGAAGATGAAGCAGCTGGGGTTTTTATAGAAATGAGATAACCATTTTGAAAACATAACCCAATCTTCCTGTTAAGGAAGCTAATCTCTTTTTCAGAGTGTTGCCTCAGACTGAGCCAAGCACCAAAGAGTGAAAGCACAGCGACCGAGGCAAAAAAAAACGACCGTTTAATAAAAATCTCGTTGACGGAAGAAAACAACTGAGCGGTCGTCCGAAATACCATTCGGTCGACCGAAAGATCACGTCGGTCGACCGATAAAACACGTCGGTCGACCGCGAGCTGCTTCTAAAACTGAGAAAACAAGGCAGAGCCAATTCGGTCGACCGGTACGGTCGACCGATATAAGAATTGAAATTTCGGTCGACCGTACCGGTCGACCGATGAGTTTCTGGAAAAATTCTGAACGCATGGCTCAGGGGGCGGTCGACCGGACCGGTCGACCGCTTTCTGACATCCAGCTGAAAACAGGTTTTTGTTGAGTTTGAAATATTTGCAAAATATTTGTTTGACATCTGAAAATTCTGAAACTTTGTAAAATGTTTTAAATACTAAAAACAAACTGTTTGGAAAAAGAATTTTACAGATAGGTCCTCAAACATGTGAAAAATAAGGTTTTGTGAAAAACGCTTAAAAACTTAAATACGAAAACATGTGTGTGAGTCCCAATAGCTTCAAGTAAATATATTAACTCTTTGCCTACATTCTAGCACTAGAGAGAAACATAAAAGAAAGCTAATACCCTCATATATAAGGCAATACCTGAGCTTTGATTAGCTTGAATCGGATGAAGCTTTTTGTATGACTTTGTTGTTCTTGAAATAACATTGCTTCATCTCTTGGCCTCCTCCTCCTTTAGATATCATCTTTGTAGCATATATTCCATCCATCCTCCTTTTATGGCACTAACGAGCTTGATAAATAGGATTACTACATTTTCACTCAATAAGCCATTAGTACCGATAATGGTGGTTGTAAGAACATCATCAAAACATAAGGGCTAACAGTTTCGTGAGGAAAGACTGACCCAATGAGGTCATTGAATCTCATCTCAACGATAAAGTGCTTGGAAAGTCACAGTAGGAGTTGGCAAAATTGATCCCGACGATTGAAACCAATTAAGCAGCAATTGAATGATTTCAGAGTTTTGTGAGGGAAGATCGACTTGATGAAGTCATTGAATCTCATCTCAATAAAAAAGTACTCTAAAAATCACAGTGAGAAGGTTTTAATTATTTTGGACATGATTAAATAGTCACAACGGGAAGTTCTTAATCATTTTTTTTGTCATGATTAAGGGTGGATTATTCAGATGATTGGTTTTCATCTTGAACAATCGATTAGTTTCAGGTTATCCTTAAGAATACCATATATAGTATTCTCCAGAAACTTCCCGTTAAATAGGTTACTCTGAATGTACTAGGGATAGTACTTTTTCAGGAACTTTTCGTTTGTGAGCAACGTTGCTGTTTTTGATATAGAATCAGGTCTTGGTTCCTGTCTTCGTATTCAGCCATGACAACCTCATATCCACCCCCAGCTTTCAGGTGAACCTGAGTCTAATCACATTTGGAAGTAATTTTTAACCTCTTATATCGATCGGAGGTTCGGGAAACAGTTTATACTCGTATACCTTTTGGAGTTACATGGAGAAGCAGTTTATACTCGTATGTTCTTTGGAGTTAGGGGAAACAGTTTATACTCGTGTACCCAATGGAGTAACATGCGTCCTCATTTGGCTTGTTTTGCCGTTATGATGCCGGAGTCAATTAAAGCTTGGATTTTATTTTTTAGTCCGAAGCAAATCTTGGTGGGATAAAGAACCATTCTGTGGTATGCACAGTAGTTTGGATCCGTAGTCCTTTTAGCGCCCTCCTGATCTTTAATAAGTGGCAGTTCGATTTTATCATTGGCGATGAGGTATTTCAAGATGGCTGGAGCTTCATCATCTTCAAAAGAATACTCCTTTTTGAACTTCGGATCGAGAGTCGCATTCACCGCGATTGCGGATATCGTCGGTTGGCTTCTCTCAACTTTCTTTCTTTTAAGAAAGTATTCAGCTTGTTCACCGCGTATTTTTATATCTTTCCAAGTTTTGGATGGTACGACCCCCAGGGCTTTCAGGACATCGATGGAGAGATTATTATGGCATGTTTGCAGGATAAACTCCTTTGTAACAGGATCTCTGCAATTCATCGCCTTGTTACGGAAGCGTTTGATAAAATTATCAACCGACTCTCCGTCTTTTTGTTTCTCATCCAGAAGGGTTCCGATTGACACTTCGGTGTCATCATCGAAGAAATTGCTGAGGAACAAACTTTCTATGTCATTCCAGCAATTGGTGCTCTCTGGCTTGAGACGTCGATACCAATCGAAGGCGGGACCACGAAGGGTGCCAACGAATGACCGGACCATTAAAGCCTCGTTTCCAGATATCATGCCCAAATGAGACTTGAAATAAATCAAGTGCTGAATAGGTGAGCTCTTTCCGTCGAACGGTGTGAAGTTAGTCAGATGGAATTTTGTCGGGTATGGAATTGAATCCCATTCTTTTGGATAGGCACTAGTAGAAATAACAGTATCGCTGACGGCACATCGCTGATGGGAAAATTCCCGTCAGCGTTGTTTTTATCGCTGACGGGAAATCCCGTCAGCGAGATTCCCGTCAGCGGTTCTTCTCCCCCGTCAGCGATGAAAACATCGCTGACGGGATGAAAACATCGCTGACGGGCAACCCGTCAGCTATGTTAGCTTTATAATTGTTTCGCTGCGACCTTTTCTTCGTAGAAACCCTAATCCTCTTCACCGACCGCCGCTCGCCCTCGATTTCACCGCCGCGCGATCTCAGCTCAGCCACTCACCGTCCTAGCCCGCGCCATCACCTTCCCCTCCCCCTCTTCGATTTCACCTCCCCCTCTTCGATTTCACCGCCCCCGATCGATTTCGCCGTCACACCGCCCCCGCGTCGACCGTTGAGCTCGCCGTCGCACCGTCGACCTTGGAGCTCTCTCATCTCCTCACCTGTAAGATTCCTTTGATTTTTTCAAATTTATTTTAATTTATTTTCTGATTTTAGGTTTTGTTGTTTTTACTAATTTGAGATTTGATTTGTTTGATTGCAGTGCAGGAGGTCCAAGTGAATCTTATTTTTTGTTAGATTGCATTGCAAGAGATCCAAACGGTAATTTTTGGTCATTGTCGCATTTTGGTGTATAGAAATTATACATAGTTAGTTGTAAAACGATCAATTAAGCATATGCTGATCTTATTAGGTTCTTGATTTTTATCAGTCATACACCATATCTTTTTTTTTAAGTTACTATAGCCAGGTTAACTAAAAGCTCAAGGAGGGAGGAGGGTGAGTGGGAGTGATTGAACAGAAATTGACAATTGGAACAAGGGACTGATATCTAAAAACTTATAGAAAAAGGAGATTCGTTCAATAAAATTCATGCAACTGCATTGGTTTAGAAAATGTCATATATGCAAATATTTACCCTTGAATTTCCACGATGCTATTTTCATGACTTTTGTTTTTTTGAATAAATATTGCCATGACTTGAATCTATATTTTCCCAAGGATTTTGATCGAACTCAACCGACAGAGAGACCCCTCTCTCAGATCACAACCCTCTATTTATATTTAAGGACGATCACAATTCATTCCAGATGAAACTATCGTAACCCCTTTCTCTCCTCTTGGATTTCATTTATTTCTATGCTTTGTTGAGTATAAATCACAATGTATATTGAAAGTCTTATTTATATTTATATTTATATTTATATATATATCCCTTCATGCGGTGCGGCTAACTATAAGCCAATCCCTACGCAAGGATGACAAATTGACACCAGGGAGTTGACCAGAACTATGGAGGATGAAAGTCTTTTAAAAACAAAGGATACAATAAATTGGGTAGGTATTATTATGACAAAAGGCGCTCGTTGGGGGGAGGTACAACACCGAGACTCGTGAGCGCCAATTATTGCACGTTGCTAATTTACTCTCTAGGTCTTTATTCTTTTTTGGTTAATTTATTCTCTTGTGGGTAATTACAAGTTTTATTGTGTTATATATCATGATTTATGAATCGAAAGTCGTTACCCCTAGTTTCCCGTCTAATAATGTTGGATGTGAATCTCTTCTGATATAAACTCACGTAATTCTAGTTGGATGTGAAAATACTTTTTACACCTAAAGAGAATTACGTGATTTATGTTAGGAGCATGATATACATACAATAATTATTAGATCTGTCCGGGGAGGAGTCCCCTTCTCGTACAGGTTAGGAATACAGTAGTGTATCATCTATCTTTGTATACTTTATGCATTTTTATTCCTTAAAAATTTTGATAACACGTACCGCATTGTTCTTCGTGTACAATAAGTGTATGTTGTTTTGCGTATCGATCTATAATCGATCTATTATCGATGATTGATACGCATTATAACATCCGCACAGTGTACTCGGAGAACTGCGGGTAGGTGCTGCCGAAATTTTTAAGAAATAAAAACGCTTTAAGTATATAAAGGTAGTTGTAGACACTACTATATTCCTAATGGGATAGGTCCATTTCCTATGACAGTCGTTAAATTGTCTTATTTTAAATATGAGCGTTATATTTTACTCCCACACAATTTATGTTCTGGTAATTTTTCCTCCGAGATTATTATAATTAAAATTTCCTTGATGTCGTGAAGAAAGTTAATATCACGCAACCTTTAATTTGATACGTTACTAATAAAAATTCACATTACCTAATTATGCTTAATATCATACAGATCTATGAGGATAGTTCCGGACAAATCATGGATCGATATTCCTCGTATTGATAGATGGAGGGATAGTCGATATAAAGATGGAATAAATCAATTCATAAAGTACGCATTGGCAGACCCACGGAAGTTAAATAGTGATGTCGTGTATTGTCCCTGCTGTTGGTGTAAAAATAGGGCGTTGGTGGATAAAAGTGATTTACAAAAACACTTAATATCAGGATTCCATGAGGAGTACAAATATTGGACGTTTTATGGGGAAGGATGTCTTGAAGAAATGGAACTGATGGCGGATACCGGTACTTCCTGTGGGAGAATAGATGATACGAGAATAGATGATACACATACGATGCTCGCGGATATGTTAACAGTTCCTAATATAGATCAATCTGATTATGCCGAGGATGCTGACGATTCAGGAAATGCTGGAAGCGTGACTGATCATGAGGAGCTGGCGCAGATAATGAAACTAATAGACGATAATGAAAACGATCTGTACGAGGGTTGCACCGAGTTCACCAGGTTATCATTTATGCTGCGTCTTTTGCGTATAAAGTCTCTTAGCGGAATGGCAGATAAATATTTTAATATGTTGCTTGTGTTGCTAAGAAAAGTCATTCCAAATGGAAAAGATAGCATACCAGAAAATTATGATAAAGCAAAGAAGATTGTTTCTGTTATAGGACTTGATTACAATAAAATCGACGCATGCCCTAATGATTGTATCCTCTACTATAAAGATAACAAAGATCTTCAGGAGTGTCCAACTTGTGGAGTATCACGGCAAAAATTATTCAACACATGGGACAACAAGGTCTATGCTTGCGAAAAAGAAGATTCCAGCAAAGGCTCTGCGTCATTTTCCCTTAATACCGAGGCTAAAACGGTTGTATATGAATAAAGACACTGCTAAGCAAATGAGGTGGCACATGGAAGAACGTACTAATGATGGTAAAATCAGACATCCGGCTGATGCAGAGGCGTGGAAGCATATGGATAGAACTTTTCCTTAGTTTGCGAATGAGTGCAGGAATGTTAGACTAGGTTTGTCTAGCGACGGATTCAATCCATTTGGGATAATGAGTTCTGGTTGGTCTACATGGCCTGTGATATTAACGCCTTACAACTTACCACCTTGGCTTTGCATGAAACAACCGTATATGATACTTTCATTATTGATACCAGGCAAGCATGCACCAGGCAATGACATAGATGTGTTTTTAGAACCGCTAATTGATGAGTTAAAACAACTCTGGACTGAAGGGGTTATGACTTATGATACTCATGCAAAGCAGTCTTTCAGACTACGTGCTATTTTACTATGGACAATTAATGATTTTCCAGCCTATGCGAATCTTTCAGGTTGGTCTACAAAGGGAACATATGCATGTCCAGTGTGTGGTCCAGAATTCAAAGGCCTTTATCTGCAGCACAGTCGAAAGTTTTGTTATTGGTTTAATAGAAGGTGGTTGAACATAAAACACAGGTACAGAACCAAAAAATGGAGCAGGTTTTTTGATGATACTGTTGAGAAGAGAGATGCTCCGCGTCCATTACGTGGGGATCAGATTGTACATTTGCTTGAGATGTTCCCTGCCGTCAGGTTTGGAAAGAAGCGCTATTCGAAAGAAGATTTACTTGGAGTAAGAAACTTGCGTATTAACAAAAGAATACCAAAACGAAAGAGACAAGCACAAGTGGTGAGTGATGGGGCTGAAGTCGTAAAATTACCTTCAGGATGGACAAAATTCAGCATTTTTTTTCAACTCCCCTATTGGAAAGAGCTAAAAATACGTCACAACTTGGACGTTATGCACATTGAAAAAAATATTTGTGATAATCTTTTGTCCACACTGTTGCAAGATGCTAATAAATCAAAGGATGATCTACGAGCTCGTCGAGATCTAAATGCATTGAACATTAGAGAGGAACTGCAGCCAAAAATTATCGGAAATGACCGATTAGAGTTGCCTGCGTCTCGTATTACAATGTCGAAAGTTGAGATGCAAACATTTTGCCAAGTCCTTAAATCAATAAAGTTACCAGAGGGTTACTCCGCAAACATATCGAACAATGTCCAGGTGCAAGAAAGGAAAATATTAGGGCTTAAAACTCATGATTATCATGTGCTTCTTCATCAGTTGCTACCTGTGGCACTACGCAGTACTATGCAGAATAAAAAAACAGTGAAAGTTATTATTGATTTTTGTGGGTTTTTCAGAAAGCTTTGTTCTAAAGTTATAGACGCCCGTGACTTTGAGAAACTTGGAGAAAATATTTCTAAAACAATGTGTGAAATGGAGATGCTCTTTCCTCCATCTTTTTTCACAATAATGGTTCATCTTATACATCATCTCGCGGAGGAGGCTGCAATAGCAGGACCAGTCCATTATCGCTGGATGTATCCAATAGAGAGGTTAGTATTTAGAAAAATGGTATCGATCCACATCAATATTTATATCTATTAAATGTAAATTTCTTTACATCTATATCTGATTAATATTCATTTTTTAGATATTTGGGTTCAATGAAGCGTCAATTGCGTAACAGAGCTCGCCCAGAAGGTTCAATAGCTGAAAGTTACGTGAGAAGCGAGTGTCTCTTATTTGCCTCTCGTTATATGAGAGGGGAACAAACTGAACTTCAAGCACCCGTTGATAATAAGGAGTACACAGTTCTCTATCCTCGCGGGCTAAACAAAAATTATTCTAACATTTTGTTAGATCAAGCGCATGCATATGTTATAAATAATCTTGAAATCTTCTCGGAGTACCGGAGTTAAAATATCTAAAAATACTTTTTAATACCATTTTCTTTTTAATTTTTATTTTGACAAAATTTTTATTTTGACAATAATAATTAAATTTATGCACATTAATAGGCAACATCAGGAAAAACTTAAGAATGAAGTTACCGGTAGTACAGCTGTACATGACATTAAAGAAAGGCATATGAAGGAATTTCCTGCTTGGTTGAATAGTGAAGTAAGTATTGTTAAATTTAGCGATATTTGTATTTCATTGATAAAACACTTAGAAATTATTGATTTAATAGATTGCTTATTTTTGTATATATTTAGATCCAGGAACAACTTGTCCTTAATAATCAAATATCAGAAGAAGTGAAGGTTCACGCAAAGCGGCCTTACTATGCTGTAATTCAATATGGTGGGTATCGTGTTAACGGTTATAAATTTCACACAATGGAGGTTGATGATACGAAGGTCACCCAGAATAGTGGTGTCATGGCTACCTTCTCACGGGAATGTTTCTCAAACAGAAGAGATCAGAATCCAGTTGAAAATAATATGACATATTATGGAAGGTTGGAAGATGTGGTGGAGATATTCTACGGCTATGGTGGTCCAAATGAACATAAATACATGATGTTCATGATTCGTTGGTGTTTTACAAAGACTCAAAAGGATCCCTTTGGATTTACAATTGTCAATCTCGATAAAGAAATTGATAGTGATGAAAAATTCATGTTTGCATCTCAGGTGGGACAATGTTTCTATGTGAAAGATCCTACAGTTAAAGACGAGTGGGTTGTCTTGTACAAGGATTTGAGGGCTTATATTCAACCTTCCACTAATGAAGATGATGACGAGAGCTATATAAACAACTTCAATGAGCCAAATACAGCGATCGATGAATTCTCGTACCCTCAAAACGTAGTGTTTGAAACGGATGCTCCAACAACTCGGACAGACATTCCAAATATTATCACAGACATTAATAGGAGCTAAACAGCAATTATTTGTAATCGGGTCTTCATGTAACTTTTTTTAGTTTGCAAATTGTATAATAAAATCTTTAATATCACTACATTGTATCTCAATTACCTTTTGGACGATATAAATATGTAATACCTTATTTTGTATATTCAGCTTGCAAATGCCTACAAACTTGATGTGAAATGAAAAATTTAGTATCGCAACAATACATATTGTTTTTATTTTCGCCAAGCTAATTTGCATCTATGTTATATTAATTTGTATGTTTATTCAACTTGCAGATGTCTAAAAATATTAACAGGAGGTTATTCGAAGCTAACCCCAGTCAAGACCAATCCTCTGAGGAAGAGCCTCCGAGTTCAGGAGAGATGTCAGGTATAACTTGGTTTAACTTACGTATTTTTATTCATGATATATGCACAATGATAATTTATTTCTTTTATTTTTATAGGTGAGGGTGAGGAAGAGCCGGCTCACATACCATTATATGCAGATCCTCCAGCTATACTTCGAGCATACATTCCTGGGATTGAGCGTGGGCCCTTACCAGCATGTGCAGAGGGGTACAGACTCAAGCAGACTGAAAAATACATGCTTGCGAAAAAAAGATTGGATGAATGGGCCCCACAGATTGATGAGATTTTATCTGATGCCAAAAATGAAATCAGACAAAGATTTGGTGAGTTTGATCAAAAACTTAATCAATTCCAGATAAAATTCTTCTTCCTTTTTTAGTTATTTATAAGAGCTTAAATAAAAGTGTTGATTAAATAAAAGTGTTGATATATCTATTATTTCTTTTTTGTAGGTGAAAAACTTTACCAGAAGAAAGGACGCCAAGGAAGTGACTTTAAAAAAAAGTTACCACCGGATGGTTTCCGAGCAATTGTGAGATGGGGACATAATGGGATTCCAACCGGACAATGGGCTAATAACTTCAGCTCATACCTTGGATGTTTGATACGGAGGAGTGATAATGTGAATCCCTATTACGAGGCTTGGGAGCAGCCATTTCATGTCCTGGAGAGTATATATCGAGATTGTTGGGTAAATTCTTATATTTAGCACAATTATTTTTCAATTCTATCAATTGTCCATGCTTAACTATATTTTATTTTTTAGAGATATTTCAACATCGAAGACAATCCCGTAGGGTGGGAATTTTTATTTGGATACCAGGGAAAGTTCAAGCATTCTCTTCGGGAGTGGAGACATGAGATAAAGAAGAAATGCTTTGATTGTTTCACTCATAACTGGGAGAGGATATACAAGCGAGATAAGAGGGTTGAGCCTGAGCACTTAGCTGCACTTATATTATTGTGGGGCCAAGAGGAGCACCAGGTAAATATGTATAGTAGTTAATTATCATCAAGTTATTTATTTAAAACTAGTGATATATTCCATTGTATATTATACCATGCACTAAAATTCTCTTTGTTCATGTTGAAGGAAAAATGTAGGAGAAATAAACTTAATCGATGGAAAAAAGAATACGATCATCATACAGGGACTACTTCATTTGCCCAGATTGAGGATCAATTTTGTAGGACAACGGTATAAAGTCTTTTAATCTTCTATGTATATTCTCTCCGCTTCTTAGAATATTTGATTAATAAAACTAATAATATATTTTTAAATCTCAGAACGCTCCCTTTATCCCACTACCAGAACTGCACAGGAGAACGATGGTTCAATTTAAGAAGGGGTACGATGAGGATGAGACTAGGAAACAAAAGCTAGAATTGGCCAAGAAAATGCAGGTTAACTAATTATCTTAGCTCTTATTAGCCTGTTATCATGTAGATGTGTATGCAAAGTCTTAAAACTCTTGAACTCTTGAATGCATGTTAGATAGGCCAAAAAAGTAGCAGTCATGTAATCATTATATGTTCTATGTTAACTCAGGCTCAACAGATTTCTGACAAATTTGAAAAAAAATTCATTCTGCTATAAACATGAATGGTCCATGTAAGATTTGTCATTCATTTAAAGAGACATTAGCTCTGATATGCATGTTGATAATAATATTAAAAGGAGCCTTAGGGGAAGAACACCATGAAATAAAACCTATTAATTATTAATTCACTAGTGCAGAATTTGAAATTGTATTTCGGTACATGTGAATTATGCATTCAATATTTTACACTATAAGTACATGCAAATGGTGTTTCATAACCTAACTTTGTTATAACTTCCACTGCATCATTGAGGAGCACAAAATGGAACTTCTAGCACATATAGATAAAAAAACTAACCAAAATGAATCATCCACAGAACAACAAAGATAGATCAGTAACAAATTGAATTAGTTTATTTACAGTGTCCTGAGTGCATTCCCATTAGATACTACACGTTTATAATATCATGTTTTTAATTTTAGGTAAATCAATACTCCCTCACACGTATGCATACATACGCACACATCACACACACACACACACATATACACACATATACATGTGTACAAGTATGTAAGTGTATGTGCATTCTAAAATCATGTATTCATGTGGCAATGTATTCTTAAATTTATTTTTTGGACTTCTAGGAAGCTCTGGAAAACACGTATTCTGAGGTTGTTACACAGAGCCAAGAGCCCCTGACTAGAGAGCAGAATTATAATGTGAGCCATCTAGTTTGTGGACTTCCTAAAAAAGGGAGGACCAGGTGGATGGGAGTTGGAGCTCAGAGGGTGTCTACACAATTCCAGCCTCCGCCAATTTCCACACCCTCGACTATGCCATCGGGGCCCTCTTACATGCCGCAGGAGGATTGCACTCAGCAGGCGATGCAGCTTGTTTCCTCTGTGATGAGTATGTTAGATGGTCAGATTCCCGAGGAGATGTGGGAGGATATTCAAGAGGAGCTTATGCGAGTGATCCAGCCTACTACTACATTTGCGATGGTTTCTAGGCAAATAATGAAATCTTGTAGAAGGCGGGTTCCTACTCGGGTGCAAAGCCAAATTATGAACTTCTTGGCCACTCAAAAGGCATTTACTGGTAGTGGAGAGAGTAGCAGACAGGTATACTTATTATATATGTAAAACATGATTACACATAATATTATGTGATTCTAAATTTAAATTATTTTGTTGTTAGATTGGAGATGATACTATTGGGAGCACGAGTCGTAGGGATGGATCCGCCAGTGGCAACGCGGACGATGACATGGATAGGGCGGATGACCTATCTTAGTGAGTTATATCCTAAACTCGTGTTTGTATATTGTGGACATCTTTATAGTTGAGATTATGATA
>BQKN01000970.1:107911-122576 GCA_022839385.1 Asparagus kiusianus
ACATCTTTATAGTTGAGATTATGATACTCGTGTTTGTATATTGTGGATTTAGAACTTATGATATGTGTGTATTGTTTGTTGTGAAAATTATTATTGTGGATTTGGAACTTATCGTGAAAAGTGAATGTACATATTTTGATTGTTTATGAAAATTGATCGGATGAGAGGTTTAATTGGGAAAATTTGGATTGTATTCATTGCGAGATGTTTTGGAATGCGTGTGAAATGTTTGGAGATTTGTTTGGAGATGTTTGGAGATTTGTATGTACAGGGAATATATAATATGTACAGGGAACTGAGTATTATTTCATCAGCTTTTTTTTTAGCTGCTGATACTTATCGCTGACGGGCATCCCGTCAGCGATAAGTATTGCTGACGGGAATCCCGTCAGCGATGTACATAACATAGCTGACGAGTTCCCCGTCAGCGATATTTATCGCTGACGGGAAACCCGTCAGCGATGTTACAAAGATCGCTGACGGGAATCCCCGTCAGCGATACTTATCGCTGACGGGGAAACCCATCAACGATAGACAAACATCGCTGACGGGAATCCCCGTCAGCGATAAGTATCGCTGACGGGGATTCCCGTCAGCGATAGAGAAACATCGCTGACGGGGATCCCGTCAGCGATGTTTCTCTATCACTGACGGGCTTTGCCGTCACCACTTACGCCGTCAGCGATACCTATCGCTGACGGCCTCCCGTCAGCGATAGTCCTTCCCTGACGGGACTATCGCTGACGGTGTATCCTTGACGGGACGCCGTCAGCGATAGTTATCGCTGACGGGAATTGGGGCATCGCTGACGGGATTGCCCGTCAGCGATACATGATTTTCCACTAGTGAGGGACACGGAATACCCGTCTTCTTTACTTCCTGAGCGGAAATCAAAACATTGACTTTGTTTTTAAGGTCTTGCATTTTCTTATCCTCATCTTCATCTCTCTTTGAATGATATTGAGAAGAAATAATTGGGCCACCCCCAGTATTATTAAGAGGTGCGATTGAACTACCCCTAATATCGTTGTTGGGAGGATCGGTTAAACCACCCCCAGTGTTATCGTTATTAGGAGGTGCATCAGCAAAAATGACTTCATCCACTTCCGGATCACTGTCATCTGCAATATTTTGAGTGCGGTGGCTGGATTCAGCTCGCTGACTGGACTCAAGAAGTTGAGGCCGTTGAGCTAGCAATTCTCTCATTTGTTGAATAGCCAACTCCATCTCCATCTTCATCTCAGCTCTAATTTCTTCGCGATGTTTGGCTAGAGCTTCTTGAAGTATTTGAGTGAACTGATCAGAGGTGATTGTGAACACTTCTTTGGTTTGCCCCGTGCTAGATATTGTATCATCCGAAGCGATTGTAGAACAAGTGTCCGAGAGTTTATCCTCCGAGGATATTCCTTCATGCATTCCCTTGTAGTCCCTACATCTGCTGGCTCTTAACTGGAGTCGAGACATCCGTTGAGCAATTCTTGAGTTGACTTTTCCTCGCGGTGAAAAGTCGGGATTTGATTCACTTGAATACCACTTAGATTTTCCTTTATCAGCCATATTGATGGTGACTTCAGAGAATTCATCCTCTTGAACAGCAAGCTTTTTATAAAAATGTCTCGGCTTGGGCTTTGACATTTTGGTGAAAAGTCTCTGGAACATTGAGACTCTTTGCAGGATGGCTTCTCGTTTGGAGTAGTCATATTCTGACAATACTGCTCTAATGAGTCACACACGGGAACAATGAGAGTTCATTTTTTGAACAATTCTCTTTCGAAATTTATTCACACCTCTAGCTTGATAATACGATTTATCGGTATGACTGCCGAAAAATCTTATCGTCTGTTGATATGACCTCACAGGTATAACGATGTCTTTTGGAGAGCACGTCTTCTTCTGGAGGTGTAAAACCTTGTTGGCATTCTTAGGATAACTTATTGTTACCTTTGAGTGATCCAAAGTTATGTCAACAGTCACACGTTCAGAACCACCCCCTTGCGGGTGTGGAGTCTTAACGGGCTCCGAATGCTGATTTTGTACAACTCTAGACTTTAGAATCCAAACTTTGCAGAGTTTTGGTGGTTCTTTAGCCACCGTTTCCTTCTTCCTTTCTCGTCTTTGTTGTGAGAGAGCACGGGCATGAGCAACGTTTGCATGACGCTTTTGTGTACGTTCTTTGAGGGTTGAGCGAGCCCTTTTGATAAGAGCCCATTCATCCGTCGTTAGTTTAGCAGAGATATGAGTGATTGGTCGTTGAGACAACTGAATCACTCGATGTCTCCTCAACTCTAAGTCCGCGTGATAACGAACTCCGTCGGTTTGTTCCAAGGCCTTAGCCATTTGGCGAGCGCGGCGCTGACGTTGTCTCTGACGAGCCCTTTTCGTCAGTGTCGGTAGTTTTTTGTTCAATGACTCTTTAACTGGAGAAGAGTCATTGTGAGCAGAGATGTTGCGAGTAGAATTCTCAGCAACAATCAGACGAGAGTCTTCATCTGTAGCATTTAACAACTTAAAAAGCTTCAACGAAGATGAAATCTTCCCGCATTTGCGAGGCGAGGAAAACTTTGCAGATGAGGATGACAGATATTCCTCAAACTTTGCTTGGTCGAATTCATATTCAACCGTGTACTCAACCAGTATCTTGATCGGCTGCGACACGACGGTCTCGGCAGAGAGACCGTTGGCTCCCACTGTGGTCGCCAGTTTGTTTTCGCCAAAAGTTGCTGTTGTCATGGAATTCATTATATCTTTGATCGATTACAATAAATTCGAAAGAGATAGTCTTTTTATAAGACTTCTTTTACACAACAAAATAAAAATTACAACTCTCGAGAAAATAACACAAAAATCGTCTATCGATTCTTGTTTTGTGGGACTTTGCCTGTGCCGGGAGTGCTTTGACTCGTGGACCGCCAAATCACAGATCGTGAAGGGGGCTCAGTGATTCTTCATTCGTTTATCGAAGTAGGAATTTGAAGTAAAGATCTTATCAAAGTAAGATAATCACTCTTCTTAAGATCAAGTCAAAGCTCGAATCTCAAGGAATCACACCAAGAACTATTCTCTCTGCTCTCTCTGCTCTGAATTGCTCAATCAAATGCTCGATGATCAGCCCCCTCCAAAAAAATCGATCTCAGGGGGGTATTTATAGCCCCTGAACAAATAACTAATTTCGAGACAGTGTTTGCTGTCTCGACGGCCGAGACAGTAAAGACTGTCTCAGGTTCTGAGACAGTAAACACTGTCTCGGGTTCCGAGACAATAAATACTGTCTCAAAAATCTTCAACTGCCCGACAATTTTCTTGTAACTGCCTTCCCACATTTTAAAACTTCGTTATTTTGGCAGTTATCAACGTGATTCTCGCTCACGACGTTTCCCACGTTCCTGAACAGTTGATGGCCACATGTCGGCGGTTATACAAAACAGTTTCTGAACCTTTGAGAGCTGTCTCGCGTGCGAGACAGTAAAGACTATCTCGCTTGTGAGATAGTAAAGACTGTCTCGCCATACGAAACAGTCCATACTTGTGTTCTTTTGATTTTTGGATGATCTCCTTTTGAGCTGTATTTGGATATCTTTCAGCATTTTTTAACGCCTACGGTTCCGAAGCATGGCTCTTCGATGTTCGTCAGGTATGACACAATCTACCTTAATGGAGACCTATCGATACAACTTGCAGACCAACATTCTAGCACAAATGAGAGTTACAGAATGCCGTTTCTGGAGACAACTAATCTCTCAAGGCGAACAAGTTTAAAAAATTATTGCCGGAGACAAAGCCGAAGAACAAAGTAGGAAGAATCAACCTGAGAAATGGGATCAAGCCCAATCTTCTCAGTCAGAAGGGGAAGGTACTACGGCCACTGAAGCCAATCCTCTTTAATAGGATTTTAGATCCACAAAGCTATCACGTTAACAATTATCTCTGATAGCCAAACCCTTCAGATAACGACCTGCTGTGTGATGTATTTTAATCATAGTCGTTATACTCCAATGTCACTGAATGACTTGATGGATAGTAGCCCACTAGGTGATGTGCAATGTCTACCCCTTTTTTCCCTGCACTTATTCAAAACTAGGGGTTGGTAATTTATTTATGGTCTACTGGATTATGAGTAACAAATTTTTTGAGTTGTCATGTTCAATAGAATACCTCTGTCAACCATAAAATCTACAAATCTTGTTACGTTAACATTACACCTCTGACAATCAACTTATTGACTCTATTCAATAGAGCGATAAGTTCTCAAAGTTGCTCTGATCGCAACACATTCCTATCATGTTAATATTACACCTCTGATAATCTACTTATCAATCCTTGTTAATAGGGTGATAAGTCCTCAAAGTTGCTCTGATCGTAATAAATTCCTATCACGTTAATATGACACCTCTGACAATCCACTTATCAATCATCTTCAATAGGATGATAAGTCCATAAAGTTGCTTCGATCATAATAAATTTTGTCACGTTAATATCACACCTCTGATAACCAATCCTTTCATCACGATAATATTACATCTTTGATGACGTCATGTTAACATTACACCTCTAACAATCAACTTATCGACTCTCTCTAATAGAGCGATAGGTCCATAATCTTGTCACGTTAACAAAATACCTCTCACAATCTACATATCAACTCTCTTCAATGGAGCGATAGATCCACAATCTTATCACGTTAACAGAACATCTCTGACGACCAAATCAACTTATCGACTCTCTTCAATAGAGCGATAGGCTTATAAAAACTATTAGGTTAACATCACACATCTAACAGTTAAACCCCATAATGAACTTGTTAATCATTTTTCAACAAGAATAGCAAGTTTTTATTATAAAATCTCCAGCAGATTAAAGATTTTCCGGAATTAACTTAGTGATAATGAAAAAAAATTCTGAATTTCACTCTAAGTGAAAATTCATGCCAAGTTAATATACACATCTGGCACTTCCAACTTTCTTTCAGTGTTTCAAGTGAAAACATAACACAAAAAGAAACAGCGACAAAGTCTATGTATTCAACATCATAGCACCAAAACTTCATGCCTTACACGCATGAGGGACTTTATCTCGATCCCTAATTAGAGATAAATCTACACCTAACATGCGTCGGCGGTTAGTCTTTTCCCGTGAAAATAACAAAAGTTTACGTATTTAATACCATAGCAGGTTGTTATTAATAATACTAAAATCCATGTTTTTCACGCATGGGAGACTTTATCTCGATCCCTAGATAAGTCTGCATCTAACACATGCTACCGGGTGGCCTATTCCCGCAATAATGGCGAAGTCTACGTATTCAACACCACAACACCAAAAATCCATGTCTTTCATGCACGAGGGACTTTATCTCGATCCTTAATTAGAGATAAGCCTGCGCCTAACACGCGTTTACGGGTAGTCTATTCCTATAAAATTGACAAAGTCTATGTATTCGGCATCATAGCACTAAGTCTAAGAGAGTTTATTCTTTTAGCACAATGTTACATGTGGAACAGACTTAGACAATCCGCATGCTAGCCCGACTAAAACGGTAGTCGGTAAAGGCTTATAAATTCGTTGATGGCTGAGGGTTTGCTAAAAATCTTATAAATATTTGTGGGCCCATCAGCTGAATGGATGTGAGCCGTGATGTGATGTTTGAGAGCTTCTGCTCATGAGTAGCTTGTACCATCGCTACAGTTTCTCTTTGAAGCTCATCCTCACATAGGTTCTGCATGGCAAATCCCTTCAACTAAGATGCCTTTGAAGCGCGTGCAGAGAACAACTCTTTTATGATAAGGAATCAACAGCTCCAAGATCATCATTGAGATCCAAAGTATTTCAAAAATTCATCCTAGTCAACCGCGAACTTTCAAAAAAATTAGAGGGGGTTCTGTAGGCTATCTAAAATTACTATAGATAGCTGATCTCCATCAAATACCAATGATGAAAGTTACAATTTGACGGCTTCCAGAAGGCTACAATTTGAAAATATTCACATAGATCAATGAATGTTATAATCTGACAACCTTCACAACAATCGATGAAAAGTTCTAATTTAACAGCCTTCACAATCAACATCGGGAGTTATAATCTAATGACTCTCATGTTTTCAAGGAGCCAAGATGAAGGTTATAAGATGACGATCTTTGCAACGCTCTAGCAAAAAAAAACTACAAATTGATGGTCTATTCAAATCAAAATACAGATATCTCTCAAAGCGTAAGGAATTTGGCAAAACGGATGAGTACAAACCGAACCCTTTGGGTGGGTTTGGTCGGCTCCGTCTCGTCGAGATAGTTGATTTTCATATATAATTCGTCCAATTTTGACTTACGGTTTGAAGGTTATGACATGTTCTTCACAGCAAGTTATGTTCTGAAGTCTGTCTGCAAGACTGGACTTCGCCTGAACATTGGACTTAGCCTGAAGCTCGCCAAGCTCGCCTGAGGCTCGCCTCTGTGTTCCAGAGTTAATACGCAGAGTTCATCTCTGCGTCCCAACAACAAACCACAGGGTTCATCACTGCGTTCCAGATCCAAAACGTAGGGTTCATCGCTGCGTTCCACATCCAAAACGCATGGTTTATTGCTACGTTTTTAGCTCTAAACGCAGAGTTTGTGGCTGTGTCTTCAGGCTCAAAACGCAGAGTTTGTGACTATATTCCAGACTCAAAACGTAGAGTTTGTGGCTGCATTTTCAGGCTCAAATGCAGAGCCCAACTCTTCGTCCCAGGTCCAGAACGTAGAATTTGGGACCAGAACGCAATTCTTGCGTTTGACTCATTCAAACACGAGCTGAACGGTTTCAAAACTATTTTCCACGATTTGAGGGGATCACTCCACCACTTAGGAACAAATTAAGGGGGCGATTACACCTTAATCCCCTATAAATGGCAAAAAACTCAACTGAGTTCTGGATCTCCATTTGGATCGACTTTTTGCATCAGTCATATCGCATAAAGAGAGATCGACATCTGTGTTCTTGGAGATCTTGGAGTGTTCTTCAGCAACAAAGGTCTTAGAGCTTGATGCTTGGCGTTAAAAGCGATTTTCGATTCAAATCAACTCCATTACAGAGTTTAAACTCGCTCTGAGTTCTTAAACTCGTTAAGAGTTAAGAGTTATTTTCAAGCTTGCCACACAAGTTATCATCAACATTAATCAAGAGGGTTCAACCGTGTTCCACGAGTTTAAGTATTCGGATCGTTAACGGAAAGCAAACTCGACGCAAGCATTCGAGGGAGGCATTCCATCGACACCAAGAAGAACCCAGTTTTAAACAAAGAGAAAGATTTCCGCTGATCTTTCTCTCTTTTGTAAATTGGGAAACCGATCGAGAAGATTTGTAATTTCTTTTCTAAGTCTGTTAGAAAGAAGTTGTATCGAGAGAATTATAATTAATTTTTTTAGCATGTTAGAGAGAATAATACAAATTTAATTCTCAATTGTCTTCTTCGAATTTTCCCACCAAACAAATGCAACCTTAGGAATTAATAGCAACTATGAAGGATGCAAAAAGGGAAAAAATATTTTTTAATTAGGGTCAACAAACAAATAAACAAACAAATGTGAGAGAAAGAGCTTTTGTTTGGATTTATTATTTTGTTAGTAGTTATTTAAATGAAGGATGGAATTTATTAGGGTCGACAAAAAAATTATTTTATTTTTATTAGCTCTTAATTGTCTCTAATGTAAAAAGCCTAACTTGAAGATGGAACTAAAAATACAAGAAAGAGAACTTATCTTTTCAAGCAAATATTCTCTCTAATCTTCAAATTTCTCCTTCAAAATTGTTCATTCATACTTAAACACACGAATTAAAGAACCAAAATAGAGAAACTCTAATTACAAGAACCTTCCCCAGCAACAACGTCAAAAACTTAATAGGGGCTTAAATAGATACCTAAGTGACAAGTGCACAACTATCAAGTTATAGTATAGATAAATGTTGAATTCCTTGAGGAAGGTGTTGTAGAAAATAATCAAAATTGGTTTTCTAGATTGTGTATGTGACAATTTAGGAGTGATGAAAGTGGTTGTGGAGAGATAAAGAGAGTGGATGTGATAATATGTTAATAAAACAAAACTAGATTGAGAGGGGAGAAAGAAAGATGAAGAAAATAAAAGAAAATAAAATGAAGAAACAACTAAAGAAAATTAAGAATAAAGAACAAAATCAAGAAAGTAAAATATGGAGGATTCAATTAGAGATATATATGAGGAATCTAGAATTGAATCCACTAGCCAATTTCACTTATAGATTATGATCTATTCTCTTTTTATCATATTTTACTTTAGATTTATTAAGCATAGACTATCAAACCACTTAATAAAAGCATAACCTATCAAATTTTCATACAAGTAATATTAACATTCATGAAAAGAACAATAACTAGATAATAATTCTAGAATTCATAAGCACAACCTATCAAACTACTCGAGATAAGCGTAGATTATCAAATTCTTCTTCTACCAATTAGTTATTTAGTTGATTATCCTAAACAATATCATTTTAAGCACAATAGAATAATTCACAAATTATAAAAAATTCAAACTAGTTTTATACAATTTTAGAATTCATACAAGAATTACTTTCACATCTCGGAAAATAAAAGCAAAGAAATAAAATCTATACTAGAGACAATAAAAGGAAGAGAATGAAAATAAAAACTAATTTCAAAGAGGGTTCCAGCCTGTTGGAGAATAAAAAGAAAATAATAAAAATAAAAACTAATTCCTAAGAGGGTTCTATCCTCATAGAGAATAAAAAGAAAAGAATGAATAAAAATTAATTACAAAGAGGGTTCTAGCATATTGAAGATAATTCAAGAAAAAATCTAAACTATGCAAGAAAATAAATCTATACCAAAAAATAAAGACATAAAAGTAAATCTACTCTAAAAGGAATCAAAATAAATCTAAAATAAGAGGGTTCTAATCCCTTGAATATCTAAAATAAGAAAATAAAATATTATAAGAAAATAAAAGGTAAAAGAAAAAATTTTGCATTGTAAGTGGGCTCTAGTAGGGGTGTGCAACGGTCGGTTCGGTTCGGTTTTTACCAAAATTTGAACAACCGAACCGAACCGTCTATAATTCAAAACCGAACCGAACTGTTGCAAGTCGGTTCGGTGCGATTCGGTTCGGTTTGTTTGGTTCTAACTTCATCAAACTTCTTATCAAACAACAAACCGTGTTAAAGAAAAAAAGATATCAACAAAGTAGGAGATTATGAAGTATAAACACTGATATAATAATATTTTTTTCAACCCATAATGATTCAAAAAATGAGTTTAGGGTTTGAGTCTTTGACTCTTTGGGGACGGGTCGGGTAGGGTTTGAGATCAGAATGTGTATTATTGCACTATATTCGGTCGGTTCGGGTCGGTTCAGGTTGAAAAATGTTCAAACCGACTCGAACCGCCCTACTCATAAAACATATTTTTTTGGGTCGGTTCGGGTCGGTTCGATCGGTTTTTTCGGTTTGGACCGAACCATGCTCAGTCCTAGGCTCTAGCCTCTTGAAAGCAAACCTTCATCTTCATTTTCATCTTCATTTTCATCTTCATATTCATCATCAAATAAAGAGAGGAAAAGAAAAATACGAAGAAGTGAATTTTTTTATTAATTGTAGTAATATTATAATTTTTTGGAATGTCTTCTAAATTAAGAGTAAACCTCCTCTCCAAATGGAGTTTTTAAAAATTTTCACACTCAAACCTCTCACAATCTACCCTAATTTATAGCCTACAACAAGCAAGAACCATTGGGATTTATTTGGGCATCAATGATTAAATCTTAGCCACAAACAAGTTTGTTACGAACCAATTGGTCGGTCAATCAATTGACCAATCAGTCGGTCAATCAATTAACCAATCGGTTGATCAACCGATTAGAATTCTAAAATTTTAAAAATATAGTTAGCTCCATCTCGTCGAGATAGGCGGTTTTTATATATTATATATTAAATTTCACTTTTCAAATTGAGAGATATCGCCGTTTTTTGTGGCTAATCATTTTGAACATGATTTTGACTTGATTTCTTTTTATATTGGGTCCTTGTTTCTTCGGCTTCCGTAGATTGCTTGGCTTGATCCTGAGCTTCAATAAAATGTTAAAAAATAAGGAAATTTAAAATCTTTTTGAGCTTTTATTAATTATTTATTTATTAACCTACAAATTAATATAAAACATGTTTATTAGTGACATATTTATTTAAACAAAATAGATAATGATGGTATAAAAATATAATAAAAGTATGATTATCATAACCACTAGTTAATCACAATCATTGATTATATGGTAGATCTTTATGATTTTTTCTATAAGTGTAAATTAGAAATGAATGCAATACACGAGGGGTACAATGTGTGTTGGATTTAGAATGTATCATAACTAAACAATACATAATTAACAGATACAATTAAAATTTTAAAACTAGTCGCCTCTCTACTATTTTTTGTACTGGAAATGATCCAAATTGTTAATATACAGTAAACTGTTGATGATATATATTAAAAATTTTAAAATCTTGACACGCATGAGCGTAAAACAACAAATATGGCTTTTCTCAAACAATAGGAATAATAATAACTCAGATTAATGTATTTCCGTTCTAACATAGGGAACTTTCGTTTTAAGGCCCAAAACGAGGCTTTTTTGGGTTGGATAAAATCGATTGAGACCCGACCCGTATTCTGTTGTTCGGTGAACTCCCACGAGAAGACCCGAGACTTGTATCAGTGGTATCTCACATCCGTTCGATCTTATATATACAGGAAAAAGATCAATTTATTGTGTTTTCTTATAAATTTCTTCGATCCTTCCATTATTTCCCTCCAACCTTAGTTATCAGGTAAAATCTACGCTTCTGATATATTCCCCATTTACATTGTCTCAGTTTCAGATCTTAGGAACAAAACCCTAGAAATCCCCTTTTTCTCCCCTATTTCATTTAATATATTAGAAGAGGAGATCCATTATTAAGTTTCTTTTTTGAGATAATCTGAGTAAAATCATGGAGAAATGAAGGGCTAGTTTCAATTTTATATGTTAAAGCAACTGCTTCTCTAATTTCTACAATTTTTTACTTTTATTTTCTGCAGCTATTTGATGAAAGAGAGGAAGACGACTTCTGTGCTTAAGCGAATTCTAGCAAATTGTTCTTCACAGGTGAATTGTACCTGATTTTTTCCCATTTGTTTTTCACATATAAGCTTCATGCTTTGTTTCATTTGGGCAGTTTGTATATTCAACTATATTTCGGGCTACAATTGATCTTCCATTTGAATAATTTCAAATACTTAACGGAAACCATGACTGAAACTGAAACATCTGTAGCTTATCGAAGCCCTGTATGAGCTATAATGTTGGTCTCCAGGTAATACCAAGCACGTTTCTTCTATACAATCCACGATGATGGCAATGTTCAGCTAGCAAAACATTGGCTACCTCCAAGATTGCTATGACCTTGTGAACCAGGGGCGGAGCTAGGGATTTACATTAGTGGTGTCACAATATGTGTGTGTAACTATATTACTGATGTTTCTCTCACATTCAATATAACTTGGAACTTTAATGAGATGCAAAAGCATGTTTAAGTATGTTTCACGAAATGCAATTACAATTGACCCCTATGTGTCTTCCTGCTTTCAAATCGTTGCATAATAGCTTCATTTGAAACACCACTGAATACATCCTTTTAAATGTAAGTTACTAAGCCATCGTTCATCCATTGATCTCCCATTCAATTACGCAGATGATTCTTCACATTTTAATTGCAGAAGGTGACCTTTTCAAGGAAACCATAATGGATAATATCAATGCTAACTTAATAAGCAAACATAAAATGGATACACAAGCCTTTTTTCCCACTCTTTGTAAGAAACTAATGCTCTCTTTGATACTTGGAATCGGCTTTTGTCAATTAATTGGTGATATTAATGTACGATCCCTCTATTTTGGGCTTGAGAAATTGATGTTAATGGGCCGCTCATTTTATTTTCATGGTACCACTTTGTAATTAGTCATATAAATTAAGCTTTGTTTTTTCTAATATAAAAATCAGAGTGACACCACCCTCTTGTATGTCGATCTGCTTATGAAGGATCACTCTATTTTGGGCTTGGCAATTGAAGTTGATGGGTCACTCACTTTATTTTTGAGGTGTCACTTTGTAATTAGTCATGTAAACTAAGGTATTTTTTTTATCATTTAGGGTGATGTCAAGTGACACCACCACCACCCTCTTGTATGTAGATCCACCCATGACGTTGTTCACCATATGTAGGTCATGGGAAGAACCTAAAACCGTAGAGAATCATAATAGCTGAAATACTCTGGTTTAGCATTTGCTATTTCTAAATTAGGGAGTAAACTCATGCTGCCAAACTTTCTGGATTATCATTTTGAATATTCACCTGGGAAGTACATATTTTGAGGGAAGGATGGAGTAAACTCATGTGACCAAACTTTCTGAATTATCATTTGTAAATATTCACCTGGGAAGTACCTGTTTTGAGGGAAGGAGGGAGTAAACTCATGCTGCCAAAGTTTCTGAATAAAAAACCTGCAACTGGATAAGTCTTTGAATTTTTTCTTGATGGTACATCCAATCATTTGATAATAACTCTTTGCTAGTTATTGTGATCTTCTCATATGTAGTTTTTTTTACTTCGGTTACCGATAATTGCTTGCATCTAATCTAGAGGAGTACACAGAAAATCAGGACTGCAAGCTTTATTCTCTATTATGATATATAGGAAGTATATTAGAAGTTACTTAATCGCTAGATAACATAATGAGCCACACCTTTGAAGCTTTCAGAACCTTGAACTCGAGAGATGAGTGACACTATCCTTTTACCTTTGAAGCTTTCAGAACCTTGAACTCGAGAGATGAGTGACACTATCCTTTTTGTTATTGTAGTTTGAGAATCCCCCCCCCCCCCCCTGGGTCTTGAATTGTGATTTAGAAAAGATGAATCATGATCATCCAATGTATTTTGGTGAAAAGTTCTGTTTCGCATGGACCATAACTATTACTAATTGTTAGTTAATAAGTTAATAGTAATGTCTTTAATGGCTCATATTTGGACTTGCTTTTTGATCAGTTTATGTATTTGCACAGGCAAAAGAATATGGGAGATGCATAGCAAAGCAAGTTCCTGAAATTGAGCATAACATGTGTTCAAAAGAATTCCATGCACTACGAGCATGCATGCAGACCACGGTATATATTTAGTTACCACGTGCATAGTCACATACAGAAGACTGTGAAGTATTTCTGGGGCCAATTGCTCACAACTTTATAGTTCACCATCAAGTTCCTAATATTAATTGTATCTTTTGCTCTGAAAGATCAAAAAATTGTGAATTTGACTACAAGGATCACAAGACTTAGGGAGGCCGATTATATATTTCAAAGATCTGCTGCATTTAGGTTTGGTAAAATTTTACTAAACTCAGAGTATATATTGTTTGAATGGCCAGATATACATATTTCTGTTACTTATTTTTTGTCATTTTTTCTTTTTTTCTGCTACTGTTGGTTGCAGCCACTTTTTCAATAACTGAAAGAAGAGCAACTGACCAATTACTTGGGTGAAGCTGAAAGGGAAACGATAAAAATGCTTGGAAATATATTTTCTCAACCTCGCATGAATTTAAGTGGTTCAGGTGCTCTTTCTCACGTTTATATACAGCAGCCACCTCTACGGTGCAGCATTCCTGAAACACAAGGGCTATTTTATGATGATGGGAATAAATTACTTCTTTCCCCAACATCTGATCAGGTCGTTGAAAGTAGACCACTCGCTGTTGCTTGAGTTTATCTATCACAGAATCAAGGTAATTATTCACCTAGGATCTTTCTTTTCAGGTTTTATCATGGAAAATAGGTAACTCTACTCAAGTTGATCCACCTGATTCGGATTCAATTAGTGAAGGGCCAGTTCTATCCATTCGATATTCTCTTGATAAAAAGGTCATAGGGATTCAACGGTCAAATCATGAGATCCAGTTCAAAAATAGAGAAACTGGGGAGACCTTCAGTAGGAGATGTAGGCCGGATTCTGAGAGCATACTTGGCTTCTTTTGGACAGACTCTCCATATTGTGATGTTATATTTATAAAGACAAGGTAATTACCCCTAATTCCTTGAGCATTGTGAAAGTGTAAGTTTACTATTTACTAGGGGTGGCAAATGGGGTGTTGGGTCGGGTCGGGTCAACATTGACCCGGCCCATATAAGCTTCCCAAATCTGATCCATTTAATAAACAGGTCATGTTACCCAACCCATTTATTAAATTGGAAACCCGGCCCAACCTGTCTAACACACAATGACCCATTTGCTGTTTGTTTTCAAAGCTTACATTGTGGATAATCTTAAAAAATGTAGAGATTCAAAATAATGCCACCTTAGTCCTTACAGGCTGGTTCTTATACAAAGTGACTGGCATAATGTATTGGGATGACGAATTTACCACCATGGGTGGCACTCTAGTAAGAGCAAAAGAATTGTTTGAAAATATAGAGCATGAGTTGTGTCAATCAGAATTTATATAATTTTGAGTTTGCATACCATGGAAAATAAAATTAACTAATAAAGAAGAAATTAGCGCTCAAAAGGCAAGGAAAATAATATATATATATATATATATATATATATATATATATATATA
>BQKN01000970.1:122976-135509 GCA_022839385.1 Asparagus kiusianus
ATACGAGTGGATGAAGGGTCAAACAACGACGGGTTCACCCCAAACTTGGTTTGTTGGAGTTTTAGAATATGTAGATCAAGTTCAACGCAGCGGATCATCCTCCTCCATATTTGAACAAGTGTTCCTAAGGTGACGCCTTAGATAATTATCCAAGGACGCGGCCTAAAATCACATGGTTGAGCTACATTGTGGATGATCCGTTCCGTTGAACTTGATCTACATATTCTAAAACCCCAACACACCAAGTTTGGTGTGAACCCATCGTCATTTGACCCTCCGTCGAGCCATGTGAAAAGTTCTATTCATTCGAAACCGTTATAATTGATACGAGTGGATGAATGGTCAAACGACGACGGGTTCACCTCAAACTTGGTGTGTTGGGATTTTAGAATATGTAAATCAGTTCAATGGAGTGGATTATCCACAATGCCGCGTCCTTAGATGGTTATCTAAGCGCGTCCTTAGATGGTTATCTAAGGCGTCACCTTCGGAACACTTCTCCTATATATATATATATATATATATATATATATATATATATATATATATATAATAATTTTTATATGCAAGGTTAGACAGTCCTAGGATTGTCTATAGTCATTTTTAATGTGACCTATTATAGCTCTGGCACCAAAACCGTCAAATTCACCCAGGACAAAACTATAATTACAAAAAAAAAATCCCCAACCTCCCCCTTATAATTTCCATGTTTGGGGTTTCCTCCAATAAATCCCTCTCTTTATCGAGAGAGTTACAGCACTGAGAGGCGACCCAAAGACCCTAGAGATGGTGAAGTACCTCAAATCAAACAAGGCAGCGATCCTCCGCCAAGGCTTCTTCGTTGGCTGCAAGAGTTGTTACCTTGCTCATAGTAGCTGGAACCTGACCCATTTACAAGGCTGTTAAACGGGTAATGAGATGGGTTAACCCGAATTAACCTATCTAATAAACGGGTCAACTTGGGTCAACCTGTTTATGACTCAAACCCATATAACTCGAATTGTACCCATTATTAACGGGTCAGGTCGGGTTGGTGGTTCGGGTTATGAACTGCCACCCCTACTCACTGTTTTAAATATCGGTCGATAATATCGATTATCGGCCGAGTTATCGGATTTGGAAGCTCTCCGCTAGGATAAATTGGATTTTTAATTGGTTATCGTTTTTGTAGGTTTATCGGCGTTATCGGTACTTATCGGCCGATAAGTAAGACTTTTTTATCGGGATTATCGGCCCATTTTGACTAACATTATATTTTTTTCAAGGCTATGATGCAAGTTTCGCTTTCTACAATTGGATAGTGATTCTAAACATGATGATTTACATTTTGGTATGTTTATATTTCATTAAGCATGATTAGATTATATTTTTTAATTGTTATATTATATATACACATCATCCAGTATATCACTCCTATAAATACTACTTATCCCTGATATATCCCCGATTTTCGCTATCCGATAAGAATTTTGGCAGTCCGATAAATCCCCGATAACCGATATTTAAAACATTGCCCCTACTATTTATTGAAACCGAGTCCCAGGTAAATCTTATTGTTTATATGTGCTTCTCAGAAGCGTAGTTATTGTTCAACCTAGACGTGTCTAGGTTTGTTATTGTTCTATCTGGTATCTTTTTCTGATATAACAAGACATTGTCAATGCTGTATTCAATCTCTTGTTTTAAGGTAAGCATTCATGACTTTGGTACTATATTTGGGAGCTGTAATTTTGTTGTTATGAAGATGGTTATCTGTCTGAGTTAGCTTAACCTTTGTCACCCCTGCTGATACAAAGAAATTGATACAACATTCCTGAACCCAATAAAACAAATAAACTGTGATGATCATATATCATAGGTATTTATTTATGGATATTTTTCAATAAGGTATTCCAACAGTCTTATGTACTCCAATGATCCTATTGCAGCGGTATTGACTTACTTTCTTATGAACCTGAATTGAATACCCTGCGCTTGGTTGAAGCTAAAAAGTTCAACGTGAGCTGGTATATTTACACACATGAAAGTCGGATGGTTCTTCTTGCCTCTGGGATGCAATGCACTATTTTCTATGGTTTTCAGGTATTCTGGCTATAAGTTTGGTTTTTAAATTTTAATGGTTATGCTTCTCTGCCATTCTCTTTTGTTGGCTGTGAACTTTTGTTGGCTGTAAACTTTTGTTGTAAAACCTGATTGTTTTTCCCCCTTCAATTTATTATTGTGCTATGTACGAAAGAAACTAATCCAGAATTGGCGTTTTCAAGTTTTATCAATTATATGTGAATATTCTTTAGAAATTCTTTTAAGATACTGTTGTATGATTCTATCATCAGGAAGTATACTTGAGGCCATCTGTCCAAACACCTCCTTACAAGATCATTTCTTTTGAAAGTTTACTATTTGGTCATGTAATTTGGTGCGTTGCTTAGTGACATCTTTTATATAAAAGCAGGTATTGATAGTGACATCTTTTATATAAAAGCAGGTATTGATAGTGACATCCACAAAACCTCATTGCCCCCCTCTTGATGGATTATTTCAATTATTACCCTCTCAACCATAATTCTTGCTGGTTAAATTGTATTATCAGTATAACCATAATGAAATATTTTGCAACTTCGTGAGGAAGCACATATTTAGAATTTCAATTCATTGCTTTTGTTTCTTTTCTCAACATGCTCTCTGTTTTCCCTCTGTGTATAAGACTTATTCTCCGCATCTCAACCTATTAAAACAGAGTTGGTGGCCTCAGTTTGTAATGTTGATGTCATTCTACGCAATCCTTAGTGTTATATGCATATGCACACAGTTATTGCTTGTCAATGTTGAAAATAGCGATAACGCATAGCGTAACGCTTACCTCCAAACACAAAATAGAGTTACTCTTAACGTAGGTTAAATAATTTATTATTATTTAAATATTTTATAGATATATAACATTAAAAATAAAAAAATATGAATAATCATTGCAATTCTCAAACATATCATCATAAAAATATTATCACAAATCAATATATCATCACAATTTCACAACAAAATCAACCATGTTTGCCTTAACAATCAATCCAAAAGCATAAAATACTTCAAGTTTGAAACCAAATCATTGATGTTTTAACAAAACAAGCATTTCTAAGTCATAAGTTGTAATAATCCTAGAAAATGAGTTGAAGGAAGAACTGAAGAAGACGGAAGAATCTGACGAAATGTTTTTTTTTTATCTGGAGGCTCTGGAGGCGACGGCAACAGGCCCTTTAGGGTTTTAGACTTGAATTTAACTTATGAAAAGTGGGCTCTACCCACTTAAACTCAATCACAGCCATTGAATCATTTAAAAAGCAATCCCAGCCATTGAACAATATAACTTAAGCTACAAAGCGCCACGACGACGCGTTACATAGCGTACACTATGGCTAAAATAGCGCACGGTATATTGTCCGTGCACTATTTTCCAACGCTATGTGGCGGTAGGGCAACGCTACGTTACGCTATGTGCTACGTTACGCTATGCGCTACGGAATGAGCTATTTTCTACACTGTTGCTTGTGTTTCTTTATCTATTTAAATCTGAAAGAAACACACATCATGATAAAATGTGTTTTTGGCGTTATATTATGTGTAAGGTTTGGAATGAATAAAGTATCACAGGCTGTTTTAGTTCCTTTTGGGAATTCTTATGCAGCGGCATATATTTCTGCCTACAAATAATATTCAGAAAAAGTAGCATATGTGTGAAATTGTTTTCGTTGGGACATTCAGGGCTCTACGCAAATTATCTTGTTAATCTTGTTGTGAGGTTCTAGTTATTTGGTTTCAAATGCTTGTTCTGGTTCTTTCTTTAAATATTTCCCTTTGCTTTTTCCTCAGTTTTCTTCTGCTGAGGTTGTTCGCTTGCCTAAATTTGAGATGACATTGTGCAAGCCTGAGGCAAACCAGAAACCTGTTCTTGCTGCTGAGGATGTCCATATTGTCACTGTGTAGGATTTACTCTTTTTTCCAGCTTTTCTTATGGTTAATATCATTATATTATTTTCTTATTATCAATATGTTATATGTATTTGCAGGTACGGTAGGATATATTGCCTACAGGTTGATAGGGTTGGCATGATCCTAAATTTGTATAGGTTCTATCGTGATGCTGTCATGCAACAGGTAGGACACATAAAAACTCATCATTATTTTAATATTCGGATTTTTCCTTGGTGAAAGATATTTCAGGTGATCTGATGGTCGTTTTATGCTGTATTGTCAAATTAAAGAAACAAAAATATAAATAAATAAATAAATCTTTTTTTCAGTGGTTACATCTGATCCCAGTAGAAGTTTCTAGCTATATTAACACTCAGACCTATCTTTAGTAGAAAGATACAGCACATAAGAGTTGTTTATGCTTTATAGATGAATTTAATAAACCAGAAAAATGTGTTGTCATTTTCTATCTACAAAATTGTTTATGCCTACAAAATGATATGGTTTAATTCTTTGTTATGAGCTTTATTGCACTGTGGAAATATGACATATCTCTAGTCAGTACTGAAATGGTTATGTTAAGAGGAGTATGAAGTTCTCATTTGCATCTTAAGGGCGTATAGGTAACTATATTCCATAAGATCTTTTGCTATTCCTAAGCAACTATCTGCCTTTGCAGGGGACTCTGCCTATTTATTCAAGTCGTATAACAGTCAGTGTGGTGGATAATGTACTTCTTGTTCATCAAATAGATGCAAAGGTTGTTATACTGTATGACATCTTTCTAGATTCCCTAGCACCAGTATCTGCTCCTCTTCCTCTCCTACTGAGGGGACCTTGTTGTAACAAGCAAATAGATAGCGAGCAAGGAAACTTGAACAATGCTTATGGAGGGATGATCTACGGAGATAGTTGGAAGTTTCTTGTTCCAGACCTTATTTGTGATGTTGATAATGGCATGTTATGGAGGATATTCTTGGATCTGGATGTGAGTTACTGTTTTATTTTATCTTTATTGAAAGTGGATTTATGATAAAGTTCTATATTAAGATAGATTCTCTCCTCGGCCTGCAGGCTATTGCTGCCAGCAGCTCGGATATTCCGTCACTTCTAGATTTCCTTCAGCGACGAAGGTTGGAGCCAAATAAGGTAGATTCATTATCATTCACGTGCAACATTGCCAAGTTGATATCCATAACGAGGGCTCAAAGTCTGGGATCTGGCATTAACATACACCATTTATTTCCCCTTTCAGGTTAAGCTGTTGTGCCTGGCAATTATGCGGACAATTATCCTTGAAAGGAGACCTATATCTATCGTCTCAAGAGCGATAGATGTACTTGTTGCTTCTTATTCTCAATTGGTTAAATTGGGAAATGCTCTTGGAGGTGGAGATAGACGAGCTTCGGAAAAGCCCCAATATTCTGGTGTCCAGCACACTATCAGCTCTGGGGCGTTGCCTCAGGAAGCTAAATCTGTTGCTCAAGGTATAAGTGAGTCTCAAGAATCAGTTGAAAGATAAATGAAAAAAAGGAGACCCTTGTCAATCCTTCAAAATCTGCTACTATTAAAGCATTTATATTTCAGGTTCTAAGTTTGATGGAGATGCAAATTTGGAAAGGCATGAAAAGTCATTATCAGGCGATATACAGGACATACAAGATAGGGAGGCTATAAATAATATGAAAGGTCAAACCTCGGGTGTTAATTTGGGACAATCACTGATGGAGTCTGGTGTTCAGCATAATAACAATCCAGTGGAAGCGTCTGTTTCTCCACAAATGGGTTCACAGAATGTGAATGTAGCAATTTCTCCTGATGAAATGTACCATTTTATCCTTGCTGTTGTAGAGGATGAAATGGTTGGTGACCCTTCATACTTGGTTTCTGTCATCATAGAATTTCTTCGGAGGTATGCTGTTTGAAAATCTCTTTGAGTTTTTTGAGTGAACGCAGGAAAAAAAAACACCTCTTAAAACCTAAGTTAATGGTGATCTCTCTTTTCCTATTATTCTTTTAGTGTTTCGAAGGAAAATTTTAAAGTCCATCCAAATGTTTACGTGATGACAATCCAACTGCTCACCCGCAGCAATCGCGATGCTGAACTTGGGTTGTTCATTATAAACAAGGTAAACATGCCATTTTAATTTACTAATTGGCTGAAAAGTAATGGCCTTTTTGAAAACTTTTGTTAGTCTAATTAAAAGATTCAATTGAAAGCTATAGAATGTCAACCATATTCAGCAGTTATACTGCCTTATATCACGTTTTTCAAGATGCAACTGGGGTAATAAGCTACTATGGATACTTGGATTTGCTAGTTCCCTTCTTGATTTTTGTTATTGAACAGACCTTTTGCTAGTTCCCTTCTTGATTTTTGTTATTGAACAGACCTTAATGTTTACTGTTAATAACCATGTAGCTGCGATAATGTTTAATAATAATCTTTTACTGTCATTTTATATAGTCAAGCAATTAAAGAGGATGGTATTAAATGGTGACAAGTGATAGAGAACAACTTTTGAGGGCTTCTTCTTTCTACTGATTATCCTATAAACTTTTTCTTAAAACTATAATGGAGAAGGTGGAGCAGGGCATGGCATTTAATTTGCAGAGATATTCTATAAGATGATCCTATCTTTTCCCTGCCATTTATTCCTTAGTTTTTAGTGTTTGTTCAAATGTTTTTTCTTCTCTGTTTAGAACCCATGTTTAAGACACAGGAACAGGTACATACATTAGTAAAAAGATTTGACAGAAAATTTGAAGTCTCTAAATTGAAATGCAGACTCAATCACAAAAGACCCCAAAAATAAGAGGCAAATTAAAAAACAATAACAGTAATGAATGGTGATGATTACAAAATTGGGTGAGAATGGCCAAGGGATACTGTCTATGAAACTTTTGTATATGTATTGCAAGGTTTTTAGTTTGAATACTTTTCGTTTGCTTGTTGGTAACTCATGTAATGTTCATTTTGCATTTGGAGCAAAAGGCTGTATCAAAGAGATTCGAGATTATTACTCCGCATTGCAGATATAAACTACAAGCTGTAATAGTTTCTTAAAATAGGAAAATGATGCTCAATTGATATAACTGAGATGTTTCTTATATCGTATAGTGTTTAAGTGTTTTATACTTTAAGGTTTATGTCTTAGCGTATATATTGCTATCTATTGCTAGTGGGGAGAAATGTTTCTTTCTTTCAACTTAACCATATGTATACGAGTAGCATAAATCCATTATTCCTTGAATTGTGCAAATTCAATAACTATATTTTTGTGACGCCAAAATTTTCCCTCAAGAAAAGAAATAAAAATCTATTGGCTTGTTGCTCCTGCAGATTATTGAACCTTCTAAAGAAGCTGCTCTGCAACTGTTAGAGTCTGGCCATGATAATTTGCAGACTAGGAAACTGGGAATAGAGATGCTTAGACAGCTGTCTCTGCATCATGATTATGTCAATATTCTGCTACAAGATGGACACTATCTTGAAGCTCTTCGCTATGCGAGAAAAAATAAGGTATCTTGACATTACACATGCATGCATGCAAGAGGCAACTTACATTGAAAAGAGTTGGCTGTTAGTTGTATTTCTTTGCTTTCTTGTTTCCTTACCCTTTGTATGTCTTTGTACACAATCATGCTAGTGTCCTTGAGGGTTGTTAAATAGCTAAACCACAATGCAGGTAATTACAGTGCGACCATTGTTATTCCTTGAAGCAGCACTTGCCTCCAACAATTCACAGCATCTTGCGGCAGTGTTGAGGTTCTTTTCTGACTTCACTCCTGGCTTTAAGAGCACATCAGAATTCACGAGGTTTCACCAGATTCTGACTGAAATGTATTAAAGGGGCTTCCATTGCCAACTATAAACAATGTTTACTTGTTCCTTTGTCTGGACTACACGTTACAGTTCCGAGGTTACTCAATGGCAATCCCTCTGGAGATTTGTAGAGAGTTCACTTTTTTCTGCTGGATTCAGCTTTTGTAGATTTACTCCCATATTTTGTAACTCTGGGGACACTTGGCTTTTGATAAGGGGAATAAAGTTATGAAAATTGAATGTTGCGTCAATTTTATGATCATCTAATAATCCCACCAAGTACTAAACATGTAACGTTTTGCATGTGTATTCTGTTGTCTTTACACCATTACGTATGTCTGATTGTGTCATTTTCAGTTGTATGATAGTCTGATACGTCTATATATCATATGTTGTTATGAAGTGAGAGGATTTTAATGTGTGGATGGATGGGCGAGAAAGTCCATGATTAGAACCGTAACATATTTTGTCATAGGGGCTGTTTGCAATTTCTATAAAAGAACACCCTTTAGTTCTTCACACTTTTCCTTGCTTATTAGCTTTTATCACCGCGAAATTTCTTTCAGGAGAATTTGATGATGATCATGAGGAGTGCTCAAAAGTTTAATTTCCTTGTATTTCTATAAGAACTTGTAGAAAAAGTTCATAGAACTTAAAAGACTATTTTTTACTATTTCTTTGTTCAGTTCAAAATATGAAAAAGTTCCTAACTTTATAGAAAATAGGTATTTTTTGTTGGCTATCAATTTATAGAAAATAGGTTCCTAACAATGCTCATAGGAAATCACTTGGGGGTGGAGAAATGAGGTACGGACGTGCTTAATTATTTTTTAATACAAATGTTAGATTTCTAGACAATTTCGGGTAGAAAGTTGATTTTTATAAGGGAAAAATACTTTCACCCTCCAAAAAACCATAAAACCGGTTTCTGCCCCCCCCCCCCCCCCCCAAAGACTTTTTCAACGGGTCCTTTACCCCCAAAACGAATCGCGACTTTCTTCCAGCCCCCAAAACGAATCCCCAGGCGTAACTCCGTTTAAACCCCGCTCGAAATGTCCAAAATACCCTTCGCAGCCTGTGTTCGTCGCCCTCTCAAGACGGAAACCCATCGTTTCGACCGTAGGCATTAAATGGTGATTAGAATGATTTTTCTTTTTGGGGGGGGGGGGGGGGCGGGGGGGTGGAATTTCCATTTCCCTCCAAAATTATCACCAGATATTATCACCAGCTATATTCCCATTCAACCTAAAATCGCTGATTTCCTCCCCATTCTATTACCCCAACTAATTTATTCCTTCCACTTAATTCTCCTCAATAAAAGCCTCTTCGATTCTTCAACTACTCCCTGTAATAAAATGGCGGATGGATCTCTTCTATGCGTGGTAACGAATGCAAAAAGCAACAAAGGTGGTGACGGTGTATTCGTCGTTATCAAAGAGAATACAGAAATAATTAGCTTGAGATATCGAGTGGCGGAAAGGCTTAAAATACCAATGCAATCTCTTTCACTGAAGTTCATATGCGAAAGGGAAAAGAAATTCAGTATTTCAATTGACAATGACGACGACTTAAATTTGATGTTCGAGTATTGTCGGCGTAATGGATTTACAGACGCGAATTTGTATGCTACCTCCGCTGGGGAATCCTCAACATCGCAGAACACGCAGACGACGCCGGAAACTGCGTAGGAATTACACCCCTGATTTCCTTTTGAGTTTACTGATAGGTTTTGCCATTAGTTGTTAACCTCATGCATTGGTTGCTTAGATAATGTGTTGGTTATCAAGGTTATATTAAGCACTGGTTGTTAAGGTTATTTGTTGGTTGTTACGTATACTGGTTGGTTGCTAAGATAAAGTGTTTGATGTTAAGTATATGTGTTTGTTGTTAAGGTCACGAGGCTGCCCTTAAGTATAAGGGTTAGTTGTTAAGGATATGTGTTGGCTGTTACGTTTATGAGTTCGTTGTTAAGGTTATCAGTTCGTTGCTAAGGCTATGTATTTTTTATTACTGCTTCAGGACAATACCGATAGAAAATTCGTGGTGCGCAGATACCACGTTCACCTAAACCTGTAATGATGAGCGTATTCCTAATGACAACCCCACCGGCGACTCGATCATGCTGCTGGAAGACATACTTAATCACCAAACAAAGATCCCAACTGAGTGGCACACCTCCATACGTGAAGTTGGTCAGAAATTTGATAGTGCTGCTGAAGTTAGATTAGCACTTCAATACTATTCAATTGCTAAACGGTTCGAGTATGATTTTTACCACAATGAACAAAGACACATAAGAGTCTATTGCCGATTCAAGCACACACATGGTTGCCCTTGGATGTTGTTTGCTTCCCTGCTCAGAAATTCGTCTATCATGTCCATAAAGAATTTCGAGTCTACCCACACCTGCGGTCAACATGGAGCAAATGCTGGCAACTCAAAGGCATCAAGGAAGTTCATTGCTAGCCAAATACAAGCTATTTTGAAGGTTAGGCCAGATCTTCGTGCGGTCGATATCAAGAACGACATGCTCTCTAATTTGGCATCAAGATTAACTATAGTAAAGCGTGATGGAGCAAGGAGACAGCTCAACAGGACCTGTTCGGTGACGATGATGAGGCTTACGATTCACTGAGATGGTCCTTATCTTTTTTATTCTTCTGAAATCACTCTTACGTTTTGGTTGCTAACTATACGTAGTAGTTGTTAAAGTTGGTGGCTCGACGTTAAGTATACAGGTTGGTTGTGAAGTTTGAAGATCGGTTGTTATGGTTATGAATCTGTTGCTAAATCTACTACTTACGTTTTCGTTGCTAACTATACGTATTAGTTGTTAAAGTTATTGGTTCGTCGTTAAGTGTACGTGTTGGTTGTGAAGTTTGAAGATAAGTTGTTATGGTTACGAATCCTTTGCTAAATCTACTGCTTACGTTTTGACTGCTAACTATACATATTAGTTGTTAAAGTTATTGGTTCGTCGCTAAGTGTATGTGTTGGTCGTGAAGTTTGAAGATCATTTGTTATGGTTATGAATCCTTCGCTAAATGTACTGCTTTGTTGTTATATTCATGCAGGTATGAATCCATGGTACATGCAACTAATCCAGGGAGTCGTGTTGTTATTGATGCTGATGACGGGAGGTTCAGGCGATTGTTCATTAGTTATAATGCCTGTATTGAAGGGTTCATTGTTGGGTGTAGGCCTCTATTATTTTTGGATGGAACATTTATTAAAGATCGTTACAGAGGCATACTACTTAGCGCTACTGGGTATGACGGCAACCAGGGAATATTTTCCCTTGCTTATTGCGTATGCGACCAAGAGAATGAGGTTAACTGGAAATGGTTCTTACAAGGATTATGGACGTTACTGTATGATAGGGAAAATCCTTACCTACCTCCACATCGACTGGTAATGATTTCAGACGCCGACAAGGGTATCAGGGCAGCAGTCAAGGAATTCTTTCCAGATGCATTCCATTCAAGGTGTGTTCTGCATCTAGTCGAGAATTTCAAAAAGAAGATGAAGGATTTTGGGCACAAGGCAAATGTCGCGACTACGTTGGGCGAGCTGTTACAATCTGCGGCTTATAAGTTCACAATATCTGAATGGGATAATGACATGAAAGAATTGGCAGCGATCGATCATAGGGCTTACGTCACTGTAATGGAATACTCCCCGGAGAGATGGGCAAACGCGCATTTTCCTGGTATAAGGTAAGATAGCTTGGTCCCAACGTTATTTTGTTACAGCACTGTTATAGTTGTTTAGGTTAGAGTTATCCTACAGTTTTCTGTTAAGGTTAGATTTTTATTGTTATGGTTAGAGTTATTCTGCTAGGGTTTTGCTGTTAAGTTTAAGATATTTGTTGTTAAGGTTAGGCCTTTAATGTTTAGTTTATGGTTTTATTGTTAATGTTAGTGTTTTGTTGTTAGGTATGGCCATGTTACTTCAAATGTTGCTGAGTCCTTCAACAGCTGGATAAGAAAGGCACGATTGTTACGAATCTTACCTTTGGTTGAGACCATGCGGAAGCAAATAACGGAGCGCATGCATGAAAGGAGGCTATTGGGTCAGAAATGGTCTGGATACTTATGCCCGGAAGCGGAGATGGTGCTGAGTGATAATATTCAGCATGGTAGCTGCTTGGCGATTAAACATTCGACGGAAGATATTGTGGAGGTCGAGTTCAATAAAACTTGCCGCGTAGATTTGAAGAATCGGACTTGTTCTTGCAGGTCCTGGGACATCACCCGCATTCCCTGCAAATATGCGTGCGCTGCAATTACATGGATGGGACGAGAAATTTATCAATATTGCGATTGGTACATCACTGTTGACTCATTCAGAGCAAGCTATGCACCGATCATCTATCCCATCCCAGATTACGAGAAGCGCTTTGTACCGCCAGAAGAGCGAGTGTTGAAGCCTCCTCTCACCAAAAAAAGACGTGGCAGACCATGCACTAGACGAATAAACAACAGGTCACTGAACACCCGACCTGTTAAGTGCTCTCGATGCAACATGGAGGGTCATAATCGTGCAAGCTGTAACGAGCCTATATAGTTTAGCGTTTTATTGTCATCTATATGAATTTGTTGTCCTGTATATCATTACAAGTGAGAAGGATATAGCTTGGCTGCTAAGGTTATTACTTGGTTTTCAATTTTATCACTTTAATGTTGAAGTTTTGGCTTGGTTGTTAAGGTTATTACTTGGTTGTCAAGTTTATCACTTTAAT
>BQKN01000970.1:147000-159799 GCA_022839385.1 Asparagus kiusianus
GCTCCGAGACAAAATCCCCTCAAAATCCCCCCCAAGAAACCTAAAACCACCCCATCACTTTATGCCAAAACCCTTATTCCTTTACCTTCGATTCCTCAAAACCCTAATTTGCTCTCCCCCAATCTGCGACAATGGCTTCGGGCAAGCGGGAGAACGATGCCCGAGTAGTGGATCAGAACCAAGAGGTGAATCTAGGGTTTTAGTGGAAAAGAAAGAAAGAAAAAAAAAAGAATCTTGTTTACTTTGTGTTTTCTAAATTTCCATTTGCAGGTTGATGCTGCTGTTCTCCAGTATGAGAATCAAAAGCTCGTTCAGCAGCTAGAAGTTCAGAAGAGCAAGATGCACGATCTCGAAAAGAAGCTCAAGGACTTGAATGATAAGCAGGATTCTTATGATCAGACCTTGATGACGATGAACAGAATCTGGAACCAGGTCAGCTTTCAACTTCTCAATTGAAGTTCATTTCTTGCCCTAGATTTGTCTTTTCAATTTTTTTCTCAATTTAGTTCAATTAGCATGAAATTTTAGTTGGTGGACGATTTGGTGCTGCTCGGAATTAGAGCTGGGGGCGATCCTGAAACTTTACAAGCATTGGACCATGATGATTTCTCCAAAGGTTCTCAACGATTTCATGTGTGCGTGTTCTTTTTGCTTCGTAGAATTTCATTGTTCTAAGTTTTGTGCCCGAATCCTTCTCTCAATGTAGAATTACTTGAATCATGTTCTCCGGAAGAGACATTTCTTTGTAGGCTCTTGAAAGCTGGCCCTTTCGAGAGAAATGGAGAAAACGGAATTTTGAAGCGTATTCAAGAAGCTCTTGCTTTGCGACATTCACACACTATGAGTGTGATGAAACAACTTGAGGAGACTATAGCGGCACAGAGAGCTAAAACAGATAGCTTAGCATTGGCTTCACAAGGGAGTTTGACTTCAGAAGGTTTGGGAGCTACTTAATGAAGTATCTATTTTGCCAATCTGCATTATTGCAATTTTTTTCTCATTTCTGTTGTCATTTTCTTTCTTTTTTTTATATTGTCTCAGATTTTGATTTGACGTTAAAGCGATAATTGTCTTGACTTTTTGTGACAGATGCTATTGTGCAACTTCGCAAGTTTGATGACTCTATGAGGGATGTGGTGAATAATCTGCGTCAAGCAATTGATATCCTCCACCAGAAGCATAGACAGTATGTAGATGACATAAATACCTATCTTGATAGCAATACAAAGGACCAGACTGAAATAAAGCGACTTTCAGGTATGTACACTACTCTATTGATTTATGTGCATCATTCCATTTTACTCGGGTAGCTGAACTTTTACTTACCTCCTTAATGCCAGTTGAAGTTTTGAAAGTATTATATCAAAGTCATTAAATGATTATTTTCTTTTGCTAGATCCTTATTGAAGTCTTGGGAGTATGCATTACAACAAAGTATGTAAATAAGTTATTTTCTTTTGCAAAAGCTTTGATCATAATTCAGTATTAGTTGGGGCAAGTGATAAAAAAAAATTCATAATGAGGATGACTAGATCCTATATTTGAGTTGTATGCATAAATTGTGGCGGATAATTTTACATGTTTCCCGCCATTAATGCTATTATATTGTTTTGTCCTTTTAACATATCTGCTGATAAAATAGTTTTTATCTTAACATATCATTTTCACCATCATCTAAACCGGATCCTGTCTTAGGAAGTTGGTTATGGCGTATAACTTCAAATTAAGAAGGTTCCTACTTCAGCCATCTGAGTAGGTTAGGAGTTTCTATCTATAATTCTGTTAAAGTTTAATGTCTTAGTTTCTTATATTTGATAATCAAGGTGAGCTGGAAGAAACTATGGCAGAGCTTGAGGAAAGTCGGCGCAAGTTGGTTGCTCTACAGATGCAAAAGCATGGAACATCTATGGTCAACGCTTTGGTTGCCAATGCTGCAAATGGAAACATTTCATCAGACAAACTTACAGATAAGACCATGGGTTTGCGGGAGCTGAAAGAGACGGTTGAGGAGGCTAAGGTATATGGACATCATGTCTTTTTTGGACATGGTTTCATATAGAACCCTTGCTTCAGATTTTGTAAATTCAAGTAGTCTCTTTTCTCCCAAATATGTTTGTTCATAAGAGATATTTATGGTTGACAGTCACTGGCAGCGAGCCGCCTTTTTGAACTTCAGGAGGCACAACAAGATAACTTGATCTTGTCAAAACAATTGGAAGCCCTTCAAGTTAGTTTTCTCTACAACTTGTTAATTAAAATTGTTTTTTGTTATTTTCTAAGATAAATAGTTTTGTTTATGAACATTATGAGAAGTTGCTTTGAATTTATTCTCTTTTACAGAACGAAATGAAGGATGACAATTATGTAGTCTCTTCAAAAGCCTACAATCTCCTTAAAGATCGGCTCCAACATGTCCACTCTGAACTTGGAAGATACAGGGGATTGATAGAATCCTTACAGGTGAACTTATCCTATACATATTTGCATATGCTCTTTATTTATCATTCTGTGACTTATCTTAAGAGTACTAATTTAGACGGGCAGAAACCATCTATTGCAATGGGAGAAGGAACTGAGCGCAAAAGCAGAATCTGCTGATGCTGCAAGGAATTCCATTAGTAATTATGATGCTAGAATAGAAGAGCTGGAGCTTCAGATCCAGAAACTTATTGCTGAACGAAATGATCTTGAAACTAAATTGGAAGAAGCTGTGCAGGATTCAGGTGTGATCTTGATGTCTCTACCTACAGTGTTATAAAGTGCCTATTGAACTTTTCTTTTTCAGGGAGAAAGGATATTAAAGACGAGATTCAGGTCATGGCATCAGCATTAACTAAGGAAATGCAGATGATGGAAGCACAGTTAAATCGATCTAAAGAGGCAGCACATGAAGTACTTGCTTTACATGGGCAAGCTGATTCTCTGAGAACCGCATTAGATTGTAAGGTGTTAACCTAGACTTGTTTTCATGTTCTAATGCAGTGTTCTTTAGGACCTTAGGTTAATTTTCCTTGCAGTCTATCTATCTGTTAGCATGATCGTTCTGAAGGCCGAATCAATAAGAATTTCTGTTATCACTAATCTCCTTTTAAATTTTAACTAGTAAACATAAAGTTCAGATGTTGATAGTAAATTTTAGCAAACAATGAATTTGGTTATAAACTCAATGAACCTGCATAAAATGTGGTACCTGAAATTTATTATGAATTTTCTTGCCACTTAAAATTTGCTATCGATATATGTTATCAATGATAGGCTGATTAAAATGAGGAATTTGGTTTTTTAGCAAGTGAAGTATCTGATAACCCGCCTCTGATCCTTAATTCTGGTAGATAAGGGATTTAAATTTCCTTTTCCATTTTAGCCATATTAAATTACTAACGTTATAGCATGCATATCCTACTATCGATCATGGTTCAGTGGGAAATTAATTTTCATATTTTGTAATATATGTTTTGGATTAATTTTCTCATAATTTTTTCTCACAATATGGTCCATATCGTGCAATATGTAGTACCTGACGATAAATGGACAAAGAGTTTCAAACCCATTTGGAACTGTTTCTTAGAAGAAGAATATTGCTAGTCTCCTCAATGAAGACAAGGGAACATCCTCTATGTTTTGTCTAGAACACAGATAGGTAGGACCATGATACGTTCTATAGTGATAGGCTGATAGCGAGTATAACTCATGTGTTCTCTTCTGTTAGTTCTCATGCCAGTTGTTATCCTGTCATAGACGCCCTTAAATGAAATTGGTACTGGCTGCTTACTTATGGTGTACAACTAGTCTTTTTTTAGGACCTATCACGTGCCCTGGTTTTGTATCTCCTGACTCTGAAAATATTTCACTCAAGAATCAAGATTTAGTACATTGCAAAATTAATTACCATGTTTGCTTACGTTTCTTGCATTTGTTTCTGGAACCATGCCCATATCAAGTGTCACTTGTTATTTGCATTTAACTTTTAGTAGGACAACCATATTTTCTTAACTTAATTGGCTCAATTATATGTTGTTATTCATGAGTTTGATACTTAATCTTTGAAAGTACAGGTCAAGTATGCTTATCTTCTTCAGTTTCACTCTAACCTACTAGTATGCATATATTTTGTTCATAGAACTCTGAGCAAAGGACCCTATCAGATAGATGTGCCGAACAGGTGGTGGAGATCAAGTCCCTTAAAGCACTGGTACCCTCTCGCTGGCATATAGTTCTTTCTTAACTGTTTGTTATCCTCAATTTGATGTTAGTTCCTACTTTTTAATTGGTCATGCTTGAAAAGTAGAAAATATCCTAGTGGCTAGATATACCTGGGTTGGTCATTGTCTCTGATCTCTGAAGCTAACAATATGCAGGTTGATAAAATGGAGAAGGAAAAGAAAGAGCTACAGTTCTTCTTGGATATGTATGGGCAAGAGTGTTATGAAAATCGGTAGGTCAGAAGTTGACATTATGCTAATCCTCTACTACCTAAATTACTAAGCATTTTCATTATTTATTCAGTATAACATCATGCTGCATTCATCTTGTGGCATTAGATTCTTTGGTGACCGTGTTTCAGGCATACATTACAAATGTGATACTGGATTGAAATATAATAATGGTCAAAGATTTAACTGAAAGCACTTCGTTTGTTATCCATGTCAATGCTATCAAGTATCAAAACTTTGTAAAGTACCTATCGGGTTCCTGTATAGGCGTCATGAGGCTCCGGAGTCACTATGACATCAAATTAGATTAAAAAAAAAAAAGAATTGAAAAATAAGTAAATAATATCTCACAGAATGGATATATCATCTTTCACATTTTAAAATATTTTCCATTTTTATACACAATCATATTTTCTTTAACATGATGATAAGACATGGCACTTCTCACCTTTGTTCATGCTTGGGTGTGTTTCTATTGTTTGTTTTGTTTGTTTGTTTAAGTCTTTCTACAAGCTTCATGTGTGCGACTATGAAATTTGTTTTCATCTTTTTTCCTCTTTTTCTTAAATTTGCAAAAGAAAAAAAAGACATGAGAATCCTGTGTGTGGTGAGATTTAGAGAGTTATTTGATAAAAGTGAGGATATCCATGGTATAGAAATAAATTACATTAGTTGTGTACTTGTGTTATTGGTAATGATATGGAGGCATTTCATTAGTGTTGTATTTGTGTTATTGGTAATGATATGGAGGCATTGCTGATGAAGAGCAAAAATGTGACTGATGAATTAGTAAAATGAAGTTGTGTAAACATAATTGAGTAATGTATTTCAATCAGAACTATTGTTTAAATTGTGCTTCATAAATGAATGTTATTCTGTAGAGGATCTTGTCTCTAATTCATTGTAGTCCATCTAGCTATTAGTTAAGAGAATTGTCTGCATTGGCTTAAAACGAGTGATTAGCCTGCTAGCTATCTATGTTTCTGAGTATTGTGATTTGTGGCAAGTCATCCGGTTCATGACCTCGGCAATATTCTTGACAGATGTCTTAAATTTGATTAGTCGTCCTATGAAGGTGTCCGAGTTAATATCGCTTTCTAGCTGACTGTGTTCTAGTGGAAAGGGCTTGAATATTTGTGCAGTACAGGTTGGAGCATTCTAAGATGTAGCACTGACCAAATAGTTTAAAGTTGGGACTTCCTTTTGTATTCATCTTAGTCTTCTTTACTGATGATCATCTGTTAATATGTGTTCAAGTCGAATCCTATTCACTATAATTTGTGATCGGTGAAGCCCGAATCTAGTCAGGTATATCTTTTAATATGCTGGATACCAAGTATGTCAGCATCAACGAAATGTAATTTAAAAGAAAAGTGCATGCTATTGATAACAGTACAATGTTCTCTCTATATCTGTATTACAAGTGCTTGTAATATTCTCTTCTGTGATCTTATCACAAGTTTCTATGGTTTTATGTTATATAACAGTAATCTGATTCTTATGCTATAAGAACTACATCTTATTTGATGTTGCTGACTATAAACTGCAGAACTATCATGGAAATTATGGAATCAGAACAAAGAGCTCATGCTCAAGCTAAAGTTTTACAAGCTGCTCTAGATGAACATAGTCTGGAACTACGAGTGAAAGCTGCAAATGAGGCTGAAGCAGCTTGTCATCAAAGGTTGGCAGCAGCAGAAGCGGAAATGACCGAATTAAGGGCAAAAATGGATGCTTCACAGAGGTACAAAGTATTTTATGTATTTTTCTAGAAAGTCAATCATATTAGGAAATCCACAGGAAAGGGTATAACTATCTCATAGTTTTATGTATATATTTTTAAAAGTCACTCATGTTGGGAATTCCATAGAAGAGGATATGACTATCTCATAATTTAATTTGGTTTTGCTTAAAAGAAATACAGTTTTTGAATGCATGCACCGTGACTAACAGTAGCTTTGAATCATACAGTAGGGTTCAAGAAATGATTGATTAGCAATGAGAAAATCGTTTTTAGGCTACTCAGGTGTATGTACTTAGTTAAGTTCACAGTTTGTCCCCCCTCTGATTGTTGTTGCTTGAGTGGGGCAGTGAATTTGGCTGAGATGGGGGTATGCCCTTCAAGTAATTCTTGGAACACATGGATCATGGGTTTCCAAATGTTCATGTGCTTTAAGATTGATGCAGCACTGTATATGATATTATCTCTTTTTTCTAGTTGTACTTAAATGTATCACTAAAGGGAACAGTCTAATTATTTCACCAATTTGTGAATCTTTTACTTGTCTCAGAAACTGATTTAAACATATGTCGGCATTTCAGCACTATGCAGGTGAAATATGCATACGATATGAACATATTTAAATACATAGCAAGCAGGCATTTATCATAATCATTATATGTTATTGATTTAAAAACTACTACTCTCCAATGTAAGAAAATATATTTTTCTTGATGTTTTTAATGGAAACTATTATTTGTTTATTTGCAGAAATCTCTTGGAAATTAAAGAAGCCATAAGAGTTAAAGATGCTGAAGCAGCAGCTTATATCTCGGAAATTGAGGTTACATTGTTTTATTATATCTTCATTTCTAACTCAACATCAGTGTGACGCGTTAATTATTTTCTGGATCTATTGTAGACAATCGGCCAAGCATATGAGGACATGCAGACGCAGAACCAGCATTTACTTCAACAGGTTGCTGATAGAGAAGATTATAATATCAAGGTGTGTCTCAGCATCTCATTTGCCAGTGTACTTGTATACCATGTTTATGACAATGCTGAAAAATTTGATTTAACACATAACATAATGCTCCACCTCTTGTTAAAGTTAAATGCAAAAACTGCAAATAACATGACCCATAACATAGGTTACATGTTTTATTATTGATTTAAATATGTAATAAATTAAAAAAAACAGTTGCAAATATTTTAATAAATAGAATCATCACAATTTTCAAATATTACAAATTATCAAATATATCGTCACAATGTCTCAACATAAATACATCATAATTGTGTAACAGCTGATCCAAAAGCACATGTATTACAAGTCTTCAGGAATGTTGAAAAATATGATAATGTACAAGTTAAGACCTCTCAATAGCTTAAAGCACAATGCATAACATAGGTTATGTATGTTATTGTTGTTCAATTTAAAAAATATAAAAAAGTCCTCTGCTTTGCGTCCTCATATACTAGTAGCTATCTCTTTCGTTCGTCCATAGGGCTCGGGCAAGCAAGAATTGACCATCTTCCGAAGTGACTCATCGTCTCCTAGGTACCTCCGCTCAATACAGTAATAACAATTCAGAACAAAGTAATCACAAATTTACATTTCGTTCATAATTTCATATTCATTTTTTTAGTCAAATTCATAATTTCACAATCAACATAATGGTGTCACCAAAATAAGCAATGAAGGCTTAACAAACAATTCAAATTAGTTCATAATTCAATATAATAATCACAAATTTACATTTCGTTCATAATTTCATATTCATTTTTTTAGTCAAATTCATAATTTCACAATCAACATAATGGTGTCACCAAAATAAGCAATGAATGCTTAACAAACAATTCAAATTAGTTACATAATTACTTCAATATTTAAGGAAATATTCTCAGGTATCTATAATGAAGTATATTGAAATAATGTAAGTTAATATTGAAATAACACATGTTATATTCAAATAACAAAGTTATATTCAAATATTATAATACATATTGTGTTGTAATAAAGTAGAGTTATGACGAGTCTGAGTTCAAAATGTCACATAACATTTAAGGTATGTTAGGTTATACAATGCAAATTATGAGTTACATAATAGGTTTTTCCAAACAATGGTTTATAATTGCATCCTGGATAAACTTATCTTGAAATCTGCTTCTTCTTCTCCACCTTTGTGTACTCCTTCCTTCTTTTTATAGGTCAGATATTTCCATCATTTGTTGTGTCTGAGAACTTGTATATTTCACTTCAAATTTCCAGCTAGTATCGGATAGTGTGAAGATGAAACAGACAATCAGCTCTCTTCTTGCGGAGAAACAAGCCAAAGCCAAGCAACTGCAGCAACTTAATTCTTCAGTAGAGTCTCTCAAAATGAAAATGGCTCGTGGTGAAGAGCAGGTGCATTTTTTAAACTTTTAGCCTTGGCTTTTCCTATACACGCTTAAGGTCAGTTTTCATTAAGTAATCTTAACTCTTTCAGATGAAAGCATATATCGGCCAAGCTATTAAAACATCTTCAGAGAACAGACATGTTGCTGTTAACCTAGAAAAAGCTAAAATGGAGTTAGCAGAAGCTGAGAAGAGGCTGAGGTGGGTAAAATCTGTAGCAGAGTCCTCTGACAAGGAGTATGAACAGAATCAAAAGAAGATTCTGGAGTTGAAAATGGAGTTAGATTGCGAACGGTACGTTATTTCCACTGGTTTATTATTATTTGTTTCATTTGTTCCTGAGATATAACTGAATGAAACTTTGAGAAAAAAATCGTAGAAATGAGAGGAAAAAGCTTGAGGAAGAATATGAAGAACTGAAAAATGAAGTCACGGAGATTAGTAATGAGAGTGAAGAGGCTGCAATACAGAGGCTTCAAGATGAAATTAAGGAATGCAAGGCCATACTCAAATGTGGTGTTTGCTTTGATCGTCCGAAGGAGGTATGTTCTCTTCTAACTATTAAACCATACTTTCTTTTGCTTGTTTCCTCTTAATTTATTGCAGTTCCCTTTTTATATTTATCCAACCATTTTTCTTCCTCGCATATTTTGTTGTTCATCTAGTTGCTGAACTAGACAAGCACTTTTCATTTTGCTGCACACAGTAGGTTTTTGGTATATTATATGCTCTTAGTAATATCTTGTTCTCTCTTACAAAAAACTCTGATCCTAAAAACTTTATCTGTTTAACTTCATGTGCAATAGTACTTTTGTCATAATCACAAACACCCTTGTACCGAAAATCAAGAGTAGAAAGTTAATGTTGGTTTGGATATGAAGCCAAGTGGCTTTTTATTCTGCACAAATTGCTGTAAGTTATCCTCTATATTTGTGCCTGTTATTATTAATATGAGTTTACTTTTATCCAGTAGATGACCTGGAGGTTTTTCACTCTTTTACTCCTTATGCAGGTTGTGATCACCAAGTGCTTCCACTTATTTTGCCATACCTGTATCCAGAGAAACTTGGAGATCCGACATCGCAAGTGCCCGGGGTGTGGCACACCATTTGGGCAGAGTGATGTCCGTGAAGTTAATATTTGAACTATTTCTGGAGCAAAGTTTTGGTGAGATGTGAGAACTTTGACTGGCAGGGAAACCATAATGGTGAACAAATAATGCAACCTCTAGGCGTGGATCTGTCTAATATTTGAACTATTTCTGGAGCAAAGTTTTGGTGAGATGTGAGAACTTTGACTGGCAGGGAAACCATAATGGTGAACAAATAATGCAACCTCTAGGCGTGGATCTGTCCTAGTTCGTTGATGTTGAAGCAAATGGAGCGGCGAGGCGAGGGTGTGTACTAACTTTTTTTTTAATATCTGTAAATAGACGATTTGAAGTTTGGATCTTGAATGAGATTGATTAAATCAGACTGGCAGTTTGTACATAGAAGAGGTGCTGCTCTAATCTTAAACTAACTATTCGTTGGCACCTCACTCACAAATAATATTGATCACCATGTCCTCGCATCACCACTCCAACTGGAAAGCCACCACCTGCGTTACTAACAACGCCAGCAGGCGCCAGCTCGCCCTCGGTAAAACCCTGTTTTCCATTAAAATTTTCCCGATTTTTCGATCAAAAATAATGAGGACCAATCAATGGGAGAAGCGGGAAACCTCGTGCCATGCTCTGATGTGGAACTCCCCTGCCTGTCCTATGCCTATGCCTTTTATTTGACGTATATCGCGTTTTCTTTTATTCTTTTTATAGAGACCGCGTTTTCTATTCTGGGTGACTGGAATTCCAACTCCCAACGCAAATCTGTGGGCTACCCATCGCGTCACAAAGCGTATATCGCTGCTATTCACCTCGATCCGTGGGAGAGCGTTGGGTAACTGGAATTCGACTCCCACCGCAAATCTCAATCATTCTCTCTGCAGGCGGGAACGAAAGCAAAGAATAAGGCTGCCCATCACGAAATGTATGTCGCTGCCACTCATCTGTGTGGTCCTTAGTTGTATCCTTCTGATCCTCCCAACAGACGGGGTTTGTTTAGGAGGATGAAACTTAGCTGCAACATCACATGCTATTGTTTTATTTCTACTTTACGGCCTTTGGTTGGCATAATACACAAGTAAACCTGCATAAACTATGAGATAGAGAAAGGAACAACACAGTACAAGGTGAAGTAATCGAAATCACATACCCATTAAAAGAGTTCAAAGGTAAACCGTCTAAATATTAAACTTCCATAAAGAATGAGGCAAAAGTATATGGACTACACAGATGAGTCTCCACTCAAAAATTATTCTAAACGACGAATCAGAAAATGTCATCCGACGTGCACTAAAGTTTGCAAGCTTCAAAGGACCTCCAATGGAACTACTTGAATAGTAAGTTCAGGGAGGCACGATGAACTTCAGTACCTGTGGGCAAGCTTCTCCTTCTCCTGGTAGTGTTGAACGTACCTGAAAAAGTGAAGAATTCTTTTTCTTATTAATATGAATACATATGATGTAAACAATGCTATATTATTGTTGTTCAACAGAAAATTTTGAATTGCAATTCCAAATTATACGAGGACTGGAACAGGTCTAGCAAGCATAAGACATCAATTTTACCTTGTATCAAGAAGCTTGACTAATTCTACTACTTTCGCACATCAATAATTGTAAATAAGATGTTTCCTGCTCTAAAAGTACAAAAAAGTAGTAAATGCTCTAAAAGTGCACAAGGAAAAACTAGTAAATTTTTAATGGCTATTGCTAAGATTTGTGGGCATGCACGGACAAAAACCACTAATTAGGCAACAACATTTCCCTTAAAAAGGTATTGATGGCATAAACCACATGACAAAAACTAGTACGTTAATTTATAAAGAAGAGAGAATACAAAATATAACAGACAGATAGATAGACATGCATACGCACATGCAAACATTTCTAAAATAAAATTATATATAATCAAAACATATGCAAAAAAGAAAAGTTATTGATAGCAGATAGCGTCGCGAAGCGGCGCTAAGGCCATTCGGGGCTGTTGAGGCAAAATAACGGCAAAAAACGCAAAATTAAATAGCGATCTAATTTAAATATGTACAAATATTTAAAAAAACTAAGAAAAAAAAGAAAAACTAAAAATGCATATTTGATGATTTAAAGAGATCCTAAGCATGAAATAGACATATATAAATATCACATAACATCAAAACGGAGTGGAGGAGTTGAAGAACCGTCTTCAAGAAGATGAGGTGAGTAGTGCGAGGACTGCAATAGGAGGTGCTCATAATGAAAGGAGGTGGGAGGAGGTGTTGTGGTGGTAAAGGATGTTCTTAGGGAGGTGTCGGAGGCTATGGGAGGCAGCTGAGAGATGCCAAAAGTTGCGGGAGGTGGCGGAATGCGGCAACGACTTTTTTAGGGGCTAGAGATTTTTTTAGAATGAGAGGAAGACTCAAGAGAGAAAGACGATGATTGGTAATGACTTAAAACATCAGGTCTTGCTGGTGCTGGTCGGTTTTAATTAAAAAAATAAACTTGAAACCGCTTTTAAATAGCAATCAAAAAGCAAATTTTACGTGCAACTGCCTACTATTCACCGCTATAGCAAGCTATTGGTCGCTTTTAAGAGCAGAAAGCGCATGCTCCGCGATATATCACCGCTATTGAGCGATGTCATTGCGGAAGGGGCTGCTAACGCTATTAGTGCCACTATTGCGATGCTATTTGCCGCTATTTATAATAGTGACAAAAAGCTAAATGATTTTTCTCACGCTATTCGCCGCAATATATCACCGCTATTGAGCGATATTGTTACAGAAGAAGCCAAAATGGCATGGGACTAATCGATGAAGAACTCTTTACACATGCCAATTATTAGAAAAGCAAGGATGACCCATAGAAATCAAAGGAAAAATAGAAATTAGTTTCAAATTTTGCATAAACTATTGGTAGAAAATACTGTCATCAAATAAGATGCATTTCTACCTTAAATGCATCTATAAGGCGGTATATCACTCGTATTTTATATCACTAATCTTTCACCTATTATCTAAATAAAGATAGAAATAGTTGGTGCAAGGAACATTCCGCTATTAAAGTATATATACAAGCAATTTGATACACATTTTCGCACCATCCCTTATGTGCATAACTATGTAGCTCAATCGAAGATTATACCAACGTCAATCTAAACTCTAT
>BQKN01000970.1:161657-172445 GCA_022839385.1 Asparagus kiusianus
AAGTATAGGGCATGCCTGATAGTTAGGCTTCACATATCCTAACAATCACATTATTAATGGCAAAGCATAATTGATTTTCTATAATATAGTTTGCCATAGACTATGATCTTATTGAGCATTTCAAAATTTAACTGTGATATTATAAATATACCAATTAGGACATGGTCTTCAATAGTCTCATAGCAATTGCTCTTCTTTCTTTGCGTTCTATTCTGATTGTGTTTTTTCTGCATTGGCTGTTGGGAATTTAACGCTGAAACCCCTAATGCAACAGAAACGCAGATAGAGAAAAGTACACCAAGATTTACGAGGTTCGGTAACTGCCTACGTCCTCGGGAGCCACACAGTAAATTTCTTATTAATCAAACAAGAAATTACAATTTAGGAGCAAATCCCTAGACTGGGATTTCTCAGATGAAACACTGTAGCTACAGTGTTAATAATTAAAGGGTATGAACCCTTTCAATTCTTTCTTGAGAATAAATAAACAACCCACAAATAAAACCCCTTTTTAGATTCCTCTCTCTCTTCTAATATTTTTCTTAATCTCCCCTCAAAAACTATTGAGTGCTGGAGATTGAAATAAAATCACTGCTGTGATTTAAAAGGGGAAAACGCAGCTGCGTTTTGGGGTTTTCGTCGCCGCCAGAGAGAGAGACACGGAGGAAAGGGGAAGCTCAGCTGCGGAAACCCTAGGCGACGAGGGGTTTTTATAGGCGATGGGGGATGAGCTGGCGACAGCCTGTCGCCAGCGCTCAAACTGGACGCGAGCGTGGGAGGGTCGCGTTCGTCGAGGGGTGCGTTCGTCCGAGGGTCGCGTTCGTCGCCAGGGCTGCGTTCGTCGAAGGGTCGCGTGCTCGCCTGGGCTGCGTTCGTCGACTTCGTTGCGTCATCTCCGAGCTCGTCGGAGCTCCTCCATGGCCGGAGGTTTGTTTCCACCCCCAAATCTAACATTGGCCTCATATAGCTAGCTAGCTAGGACGAGCAAAATTTCTTGTTCCTGCAAGACCAATATTGCTTGGTTAAAATAAAAAAAGAATGCCAATCTAATTACTATGGTGTCTGCGTTGATGAAAAGGCTTAAGAGATTGCATGCATGTATTTTGCAATTGTTTTCTAGCTATTTATAATTTAGATATCAATTATTAAGTTTATAGCATTCTTCTAGATTTTACACTTGGTTTAACTTCTTCTTCTTCCTCCTTAATTTTATGTTATACGTAGTTCTCTGATAAATTATTTAAATTCCATGCATATTCAAACTAGACTTAATTTACACAGTTTCTATTGTTATAACATTATCAATGCAGCTAAACATAATTTATTTTCTATGATATAATGTGGCATAGACTATGATCTAAGCATTTCAAAATTTAACTAGAGTGGTTCATGCATGCTTCTAATTTTGCACAGCAGACTAACTATTAATTACAAAAACTTTGATTTATAGCTAGTACAGATTCTTAAATCTTTGAAGCTCACATAGCTTGCAAATCTAACACAACAAAATCAATTCCCAATGACGAACATATATCCGCATGCCTTTAGGAAGTGAGGTTGAGCATGTACTGCCGCACGTAACACAAGCCAAGAGGTCGGTCTCTGATACCAAAGAAAGATGCAATAGAACAGAGGATTAAAATATATATATCATAATTAAGTTCTGACAGATAGAGGAACATTCCCTACTGTCAGAAACTACATAGATTCATAGAACATCATTTAAACTCAAAGCAAAACCTAGTAGATATTTCCTCAGACACCTCTTCCATCTAAGTACTAAATCTTAACATCGCTTCACAACAACATGTACTCAGAGAAATCAAAACCTTCATTCAGTGAAGAAACCGAAGTCGAATATGCATCCGAAACCTGAGGAATATATGAACTGCTACCAGCGTCCATCGTCATTGAAGCGCTACCCTGAAACTCACTCACACTCCAATCCCATAAAGGCTCATCCATCCAAATCCCACTCCCTTGAATTTCACTTAAACAAGAAGAACCTTGTGAGCTCGTTGCACCCATTTCTGCAAAATCTACATTAGTACTAAAAGTTTCACAAGCCTGGACCTGACTATTCCTCGGAGGGGACGGCTTCCTAAGATAACTCTCAGGAACAATACTGCTTAAATAACCAGACCCTGAATCATCAGAGAATAAGAAGTCATTGGCAATGTCGGATTCACTCGAAGAATTGGGATTCTGTTGAAATTCAAATTGGTTAATTTGCTGATAAGGTTGTGGTGCAATTTGAATAGGAGGAGGAGGTGGTGGTTGTTGTAAAGGGACTTGGTGTTGGATTTGGAAAGGGGAGATCATAGAGTTGAAGTCAGTGTAGATGAAGTTGGTTCTCGCTTGTGCTCCTTTCATTGAAAGGGCAGCTCTATCATAAGCCAAAGCAGCCTCTTGAGCTGTGTCAAACGTTCCAAGCCAGTGTCTTTCTTTTGTAGTTGGATCCCTAATCTCAGCTGCATATCTACCCCATGGCCTTCTTCTCACGCCAAGGAACCGGCCGGGCTCCGTAGGCTTTCTTCTTCCTCTCTTTTCGATGGGAGAGGATGGTGATTGTGTTGGTGTGGTGGTGGTTGATAATGGTGGAGATGGTGATGAATTTTTGGAGGTGGACATTGATGAAAGTAGCTAGGGTAGAGTATATAGAGTGGTTTAGGTTGAGGGTAAGAATGAGGGGGGTAAGGGAAGGCTTTAAATGGTGTGAAGTTTGATGTGGAGGGAGGGAAAAAGGGCATTTATGTCATGGCTCATCATGACCATATGTTCACCATTTTAACCTATAACGTTTTTTAATAAATTTTTATTGCTCACTAAATATTTTAGATGGATTCACAAGGACTATCAAGTGAAGTAGTTGACTCATTTTACATACTCCAATACACTTTCAAATTTGAAAATTTTAATGGCTACTGGTGGATAGACGTTTTGTTTTGAACTTACTATCCCTCTAATTCTATTTTTGCAAAAAGAAAAATTAGTTTTTGACAAACAGACCCTCGAGAACAAGGGATCGATATTTCACTCAGAGAGTCTATCTGCAAAAATAAAACTAGAAAAGGTAGCCATTTCGAAGCAACTATATACACTACAGCAAATTATTCGCAATTACATAAATTTTTTATTAACAATTAAAAGATTGAAGATTAGTATTGTAAACTGCAATTGTAATTTGCAAGAAATAGTTATATAGTTAGAGTTATAGTTTTTTCATTGCAAATTTAAACTTTCTTACTGTTAGAAAAATTAATATGCCTGACTTTCACAAAAACAATTTATTGCCCTATAAATTCAAAATATTGTCGTATGTTTTGCTAAGGTCCAATCTTCTTGCATTAAATCCAAATACCTTTTCTCTTGCTACTGTAAGTAAAGCACGCCATTACATACAACACTTAATAATTAATGGTATCTAATTAATTAATTAAGGATTAATAACAATGTATACCAACTCTAGGAAATGCACCGCGCTCTCATTCTCGAAACAAATACGACTCTGTAACAATGATTAGATGTCAGAAGCCAAAAACCCTGTTGAGTTTTCCCTGCTTCACGCTTTCCAAAAACAGCCCATAAGTCTTCTACGTGTGTTGGGAATCAAATAAATTAAGCTCTAGCCTTGGATTTTGTTGCTACTTTACCTATACTATACTGAGCTTACGTGTCCTCCTACACTTCAATCTAATCCTCAATTAATGACCCTCTAATAACCTTTGGATGCCTTCACTATATCTACAATCGCTTAGTTTTTAATAATCACCAAAACAATTCATGCTGATGGAGTATTGAGGCATTCATAACTTTGCACGTAAGGTTGCCATGTGCTCCCTCATTTTAAGGAAGATAAAAAAATGGATCAAAGTGATCTACAATTTGTTGTCCTCTTCAAAAGCTTTCAATGGAGCAGTTAGGGTAGGCCTTGAACAAATCTGAATAAATTCAAGTGAATCAAGACATTCCTTCTTGTGCCACTGTCTTCTTATGCGGAGGCAATCAACCTAATATAGCTTAGTGACCCTCACATGAGGGGGATTCTTTATTAGGGCCCCACTCTTCTCCACTCTTTGACTTACTTGTCAAAGAGCTTTGTGATCATGCATTGTCTCTGTCGCATAAAAAAGTAAGTCCATATAGAGCCCATTTTAGAAAATAAGAGCTAGGGAGAGATATGGGATGAAGATATCTGGTAATTAACATGAATGTTATACGTACGTATCATTACAACTAATGCAGATTGTACTTGATAGACAATCTAATTATATTGATAGTTAACGGTGATGATGTGTACGTCAAAATTTGTGCTAATTCAGGCGCCTTTCTCCGTCATTTTCCCATACGATTCTCTATATAGTACCCTCTATAAGATTTTTTTTTTTTGCTCCCCCCCTCACCCCCCTGTTTCTAATCCTATAAAGTGTGGTCTATGCCAAATGGATGTAGAACTAGCAAGTCATTCAGCTAATTAAATTTATCCTATAGACGGACAAGCATAACAAAGTTTGGCTAATTGCTTCCATGTGATATTGGAAGGTAATGAGGATTTGAGGGTCAAAAGGAGAAAAAAGGTCAGTAATTAGTGGGTCACACAAGCAAATTAGCTAGTGGAAACATGAGAGTGTGCGCCTTGTTTTTTCTTTTTTTCATTTTTTTAACGTTTTTCGTTGTTCAAAACTTAATCAAACACTTTAGGCCTTGGAGACAATGTCAATCTAAGTTAAATCTAATTAATGAACCGGTACCCACCGTCTCCCTTTGCCTGGCTTTTATTAACTCACGAGTTCCTCTGTGGCCCACAAAACACTACCGTTACCTTATTACCAGCATGAAAGCAAAAAAAACAAGCTACCGAATTAATTAGATAAGTAAGGGATAAAGGAAAGAAAGAGGGAGACATCAAGAATTTTGTATTAGCATTAATATAATAGGCGGTTGCCGGTTGGTCATTCTTGGAATCTATGACCTCTTTGACTTTCCCACTCAAAATTTTGATAACTTTGATGAATAATGTCATCATCAACGTCCTTTTTCATCTCTCCCTCCTGTTCTAGGAACAAAGGCAGATCCCCACTATGTAATATGCTACCCTTGGTTGTGGCTGTACTCAAACAGTAGCTCCAAAACATTGCCTCAACCCTAGCATTGTCTATCTACATTTTGAAGAGATGAGCCTTTCTCAAGATCTAACAACATACAAACAAAAATGCGATCCTCGATCTCCTTCATATATACTTTGCTAGTAATAAAATCTATCTAAAGGCTATCATTGTCCCCACTTATATATATTAGTATCTGAAATTATTGGTTTGAAGCTAGCTAGAGGAAGTGATCAGTCAAGCCCATCATCTTAAAAGTTGTGAGAGGTTGGCAAGTGGGACGTATACTCGAATAAGTAACAAAAGAAAGGATTAATATTTGTATTAAGAGGTTGACGGAAGGTTTGGTTCTTTTGCCACGAATATAATAAATCCATTTCCATGCCAGAAAACTTTTTTTTTTTTGGGAAAAGTTTTATTTGTTTCACATAGAAATGAAGGGGTTGAAACATGTACGTACGTGTTGCAAATAAACAGTTATGAATTTCTCCAGATAAATAAATAAATAAACAGTTTCGTTCAAACCACAAGAAAGGAGAACATCACCTTAAGAAAAGCGTGTTGTTAAATCCAAGCATTCAAAAATCTCGTTCCCTATTATTTTAATATTAAACCCAGCCTTTCCACCCAATTTCTATGCAAATTAAAGATGTGGAAATATTGGCTTTTCTTAAAATTATGATATTTTGGGAGACAACCAAAACTTTGGACCATTTTTGTTTTTTCTGACATTTCAGAAAATGTGTCGGGTTATTTCCATAAGTTTTTTACATTTTTCTAATGAACCAAACAACCTCTTAGTGTAAACAAGAAATAGAACTGTTTGTTTCGGTGTTGAAGTGGTCTAATGTGTAAAGCGACATACTTTCAAATTCATTAACTCACATCCTGAAGGATATCAATAGAGTTTGAACTTCTATTTTCATCCCTTCTTTTCTATATATTAGTTTTATGTTCAGACATTTAATATATATAAAAGTTAATAGGGCTGGAGATGGGTTTTTGGCCCTTAATCCAAAAGCGCATGCTTTTGTCCACATCATATATAGGTCGCCCGGGATTTGGGGACGACTTTGTATCCCCAACTCTAGCATGTGTGCATGCATGTGTTAAAGTGGGTCACGTTCTGCTTGCGTCCACCTTGACCTAGAATTGACCTCATCCAACTAAGCGCGTGTATGTGTACGAGTACACGTGCATGTGAGTGATACTCGGATACCTCTAGGTCTATGCGTGTATAGACCTAGAGGGAGTTATGGTTGTCGTCGATCAGTTTGTGGGCGAAAAGAGTTTTGTCCCCGTTTATTTCTCTCAATACAATTACCATAGATGGGTTAACTTAATCGCACATATCCTCTTGTAGTATCATGCTTTCCGAATTAATGATGTATCACAGAAATTGCCGTGTGTGAATTCCTCTCAAGAGGGTGACACGTGTCTCGATCAGACGATTCAAACTTGAAACTACAAGTTTGAATCGGCTGATTCAAACTTGATACTCTCAAGAGGATGACACGTGTCTCGATCAACCGATCCGACCCAGGTCTCACGAGTGTCGCCTCCCCCTCCTTGAAGCACTTTGAGAACTGAGACGAATGTCCTCCTCATTTGGACTTTCTCAAGGAATCTGAGACAAAATGTGTCCTCACTCGGGCTTTATCAAAAAATCTAAGACGAAAGGTGTCCTCACTCGGATCCAGCGGTACATCTTAAACCACGAGGAAACCTATCTACTATGTCTTCCTAGACGACGTCGGCCGGTCACTGTCACATTAAATGCATGGCCAGAGTCATCTTACTCCTCCGCCAAAGTCATAATGACTCCTCGGACCACGCCAGTACATTGACCATTCTGTCGTTGTCACAATAAACACAAAGATGACCTGGATCCCCCCACAACCGACATTTGTAACGTATCGACTGACTAAGCCGATTGTATGGACCAGGTCAAAATTACCTAAATACCCTTGTCGGTTCACTATAAATAAGCAAATTGTATTCTGCATAAAGGGATGTGGTTCTTTATGACAGAAAACCCTAAAAACTACTTCTTTCACATACTTTTTCCCAATGTTCTAAAAAGCGGCCTAGGCCTAGGCGACCACTCAAAGCACCTAATTTTGGACTGAGTGGCCTACCTAGGCGCCGCCTAGGGCTAGGCGGCCCGTCTAGCTTTTCAAAGTTTAAACTCGTAGCCGTTACCCAAAAACCCAAACTCAAACTAAAACCTAACCTAAAGTCTCTCTCTCTCTCACACACACAACTCACCAGCTGCCTCTCCCTCCTCTCTCTCTCTCACAGTCTCTCACACACACACTCTCTCTCTCTCTCTCACAACTCATTGTTGATGTTAAATGATCACACAGTTAATTAAAATGGTTGGATGGTGGTGAAGTTGTTGAGGGCCGCTTCCTTCCCTGAATATCCGGTTCTGAGTTGAGTGGCAGAAACTTACACAAGTAGAAATTCGTGAGAGGACGGGGCTTGGTTCTCCCATGGTTTCTCCAACGATCAAGTCAGCTGGTGAACTTGAGTGGGGGGGAAATGTGAGAGTTCTTGTGTGTGTAGTATTTTACAGATATTGGTAATGAATTATGTTTTTTCAGGAGAACCAGAAGAAGAAGCTCTGTGTTAGAATAGTACTTATTTATACTGATGGTATAAGGGTAGAATGGATACTTTGGCCGAGCACAGTATGGCGGTAAAGAAATATGGGTTGACGGCTACGTCAGTACCTACTTTACACGTGTCGATCCCTGAGTGGAGGAGAGATCACCTTAGCATTAAATGTGAAGCAATCCTAAGGCATGGCGGTACCGACGCGGTCCGATGAGTCATGAAGGCTATCGGGGCTAGAGGTATGATAGTGTCTGCCAAGCATTGAATGCGATGTCGACGTTGTGTCAGCGGGAGAGGTTCAAATCTGAAGTCATCCTCTAGCTTCACCAAGAAGTAACGCCTTTCGAGTCGTCTTTGTGAGGCGTCGAATAGCAGGTCGAGTGGGCTCGTAGCGAGTCATCTTCGACAAGAGGGTCGATAAGTTCCGCTATTCGAGTCGACATGAAGGAATGTCGACTCGGCAAGTCGGCTAAGTTAGAATCCTTGTTGGTCTCTGGCCGCTAATTTGATTGGGGCATTGCATGCAGAAATAAACCCATCCATTGCTGGCAAAAGAGTTACACTTACACGATAATGTACAGTTGGCCCTTTTCGCTTAGAGTCGGCTTTAGCCAGGTCCGAGTGAAATGAGAGTCGCTTTGGATGGACATGGATGTGCATTAAGTGAGGGAACTGAAAAGTCATGTCAGACTTGCGTGCCTGACATCATTGCACATTCTTTTTGACTGCCACAGCTCTGTTTTTCTTAGCAGATTGTGGGCTAGTCGAGGTGAGAGGGATGCGCCTCGATCTCTGATATGCCGCTTCGATTTTGATAATTAATCTTAGTTGTTGGCCAAAATTTGATCCGGCGATCCAGATTCTGGCAGTTATGGGTCTAGCTGCCTATATATAGAGCTAAAGCCAGAGAGATGGTGGTTATTGCCTTTTAAAATTCCCTTTAGAGAACTCAAGACCTTTCTCGTTTATCTTTCTCCAGTGATCATTTCTGCAATCTTCGATGACATCTGATCCTATTGATCGACGAGCTCTCCTAGTGGGGTTCCACTCCAAAGTGACCCAGGCACAAATGAAGATGCTCCACAGGAGGTTTGATATCCCTTGGGAATATGATCTGATGGCCCCGACGAGGTCAAAGGCCATTTACAATCATGGACCGGACTGAGATCCTATGTACTTGAGGCACTTAAAATGCGGTCTGCGGCTGCCCCTGCACCTCTTTCTCTATCAAGTGTTCATGGTGCTAGGGGTATTGTCGGCGCAGATGAAGCCGAACGTCATTGCCATCTTGGTGGAGTTCGTGGTGATCTACCATTGGTTGGCAATAAAGCCATCCTTCCGGGTCTTGGGCCGCTTGGTGGCTGTGAAGGTGAACCAGACTAAACCCCACTATTATTTTTAAATGGTGGGGAATTTCAGTCTCGTCACCAGCCTTCTTGACTCGCACAAGGACTGGAAGGAGAAATTCGTCTGGGACGTAGGAGACGACCTAGAGTTAGGCTGCTCTAACTAGCCCGAAATAAAGAGGGAGACGCTCAAGGAGGGTCACTTGCTTGATGCCGGGAGGGATGCACTTGAACAGATCAAGGTGTACACTGGCTCTTATTGAGTTTACTATCTGCTTGACAACTCGGTCCTGCGTGTTTCCCATGTGTTGATAGTGCCTCCTTCTGCCAAGGACTAGGAGAAGGCTTCAGTCCTTATCTTAGGGACAACGAAAGCCGCGATGGTGCCGACTGCTCCTTTAGATGATCCCTAGGAGGGGTCGTCAGCTAGGCTCGTGAAGCGTCTTTGTCGAGACATTCCTCTAATAGAGGATGAGATGGCCGAGGAGGATCCTTCTACCATCCTCGTCCATAGACGTAAGAGGCCGCATAGGGAAGATGAGAAATAGGAACCTCATGTGGAGGCTGAGATAGCCGAGACCGGCGTCATCCATCTGGACGAGTTGGCCCCAAATGAGTCAGTCAAGGCTCCTCAAGAAGAGGGAGCCGAGGCCAGTGCTCCTACTGATGAGGGAGGGTCGCCTGTTCACCGTAAAGGGTCGACTCGTCAGGGGAAAGAGCCAATCAAAGAGGAGACAACGCCTCCTATAGGGCTAGAGTATCCATATCCTCACTGCGTCGTAGAGATTGCGGAGGAAGAATAGGATAAGATGAGGCAGTACCTTATCAGGACTTCAGGGGTTGGCCCTTGACATACACGAGAGCTCGACCCAGAGCATAGTCACTAGCCACCTCACCACCTTGACGTCAGGGGAATAGTTCTTGGTTCTCGCGTAACTCAGTCAAAGACAGTTGAGTAGTTTTGGCTCACTCGGGATGAAGAGTTCGTACGGGGGGTTCCTAATGTTGGTCTCCACTTATGTCTCCGGAGCTACTTGGTCCGGGGGGTGTTGGTGGAGGAGGAGATATTCGACCGGATGGAGCAGATTCGGACTTTATATCTCAGGCTCTTGGGGGAGGTTGCTTCCTTGGGAACTGGCAGAGGGGTCGACACGAAAGGGGCTACGGAGATGCAAGCTCCAAGAGATTCCAAGGTTGAGAGGCTCAGGCGAGAGCTGGAGGAGAGCAATAGAAAGGCTAGGAGGCTGGATGAGGCTCTCCGAGAGAGGGACCGTGCTATTGTGTAGGTCGAGACAGAGAAGCAGGCGGCGATGCATGCAAAGTGTCAGATGAACCAGGAGCATGCAGAGCTCGTCAAGCTTCAGGGGGAGGTTGTTAGCCTTGTTAGGTCTCATGTTTATGAGCCTACTCGTTAATCTTATTTTGATGATTACAATTAATTCCTAACAATGTTTGTCAAGTGTTTATATTTGATTGTTAGGTAATCTACACAAATATCCAAGTCGGAGGTTGGATGGAATCGAGCATTCACGATCATATCTATTGGAGGATGGAAGGAAATATCGGTATGAAGCAATACAATTCAAGTCGTATACAAGATCAAGCTTCATCCGCAACCAAGTCAAGCTATATTGAAGGCATTCAAGCTTGTGTAATTTAGTTTAGGTTTATACTTGTGTGTAGATACTTCAAGCTTAATCACATACACACATACAAGT
>BQKN01000970.1:172545-194308 GCA_022839385.1 Asparagus kiusianus
GTAATTGGTTTATAGACTTAACAAAAATAGTTTATATCTTTTATTAAATCTATAAAATTATTTTATAAGGTTTCAAAATATTGTTTAAGTCAAAATGTTAAAAACATGTGTTGTTTAGTTTTCATGTTTTGGACCTTTTTGCAAAATGAACAGATTTCTCATTTGAAATTTATTTGCCCAAAGTTTTACATTTTAAGAACTTATTTGCTATTTTTAAAAGGGGTTTAAAGTTTAATTTTATTGTTCATTTTTACTATTCATTTTAGGCTGATAACCTGTTATTTGTCAATTGATGGAGTTGATCAGTCGACTGATGAACTCGCCTGGAATTACCAAAAGTTTTTGTTTTTACGACTGATGAACTATCAGTCGACCAATGAGTTTACCAGTCGACTGATGAGGTCTTCAATCGACCGATGAGCTGTGAGCTGTCTGTTAATCACATTTTTATTATAATTTTATATCCTCATTATCTATTTTACATGAATAAATATACCACTAATAATTATTTTTATCTTTAATTGTAGGTTAATCAAGAATAAAGCCTAAGATCTATTCTCTCAATAAAAACCCATGAATTAAATGAAGAACACAAGCAAGAGCCAAAAAGCCTAAGCCCAGAATCAAGCCGAGTAGCTTGTAAAAGCCAGAGAAAATAAAAAAAAAATCAAATATGAAAAAAATATATATTCAAATTGTTGGCCGCAAAGAAATGACGATATCTCCCAATCCGGAAGGCAGAATTTAACATATAATATATGAAAATCGTCTATTTCGATGAGACGAAGCCAACCGTGAAGTTAAAGTTTTTATTGGAGCATCGATGCTAGCATCGATGCCTGCATCGATGTCAGACATTCTGTTATGCATCAAAGGCTGAAAATGGATTGTTTTGGATAAGATTTTGATCCAATGGCTCATATTCACTGATGTTTACTATAAATAGGGGTAGAGAGTGAGGGGTTAAGGGGGTAAAAATTTTTATAACTCTATTTATAGAGGAGGGCCACTCTTAATTGAGAATGCCTTCCAAATTTGTAACTTTTGTTATAATTAATAAAATAATTTTTTCACCACTTTAAATATTCTTCTCTTTATTAGATGATGAAGATGAAGATGAAGAATTATTTGAAGGTTTGCCTTTATTTTATTTTTCTCTTTTATTTTTTTTTAGTAATTTCTTTATTATTGCTTATTAGTTAGATTTACATTCATGCTTGTAGTGTAGATTTATTTTCTTATCTTCTTATGTCCTTTTTGCACTTTAATTTGTAGAGTAGATTTATTTTTTTCATAGTTTAGATTTTTATTTTATTTTTATTTTATTTTTATTTTTGTAATTAGTTCTTTTTCTTGTTGTTTTTATTTCTTAAGATGTAAAATTAATTCTTATAGGAATCTTAGAATTGTATGAAACTAGTATAATTTCCTTTATGTTATGTAAATTATTCTTTTACACTTAAAATGATCATGTTTAGGATAATCAACTACAAAACTAATTGATAGAAGAAGGACTTTATAATCTATGCTTATCTTAAATGATTTGATAGGTTATACTTATGAATTCTAGGATTACTATCTTGTTGTTGTTCTTATCATGATTTTTATTTTGACTTAGATGATAATTTGATAGGTTATATTTTTCTTAAATAGTTTGATAGTCTATACTTAATAAATCTAAATTAAAATATGAAAAAAAGAGAATAGTTTCTTATCATGATTCTTATTTTGACTTAGATGATAATCTCAAATCTGGGCTCTGATACCAATTGTTACGCGCCTTTGCGGAAGCTTGCTCGCACACAGAACGAGTCCGTGAGCACGGGGGAAGATTAACCAACCCAACTCGGGTACAATCCAATAAATATGACAAGCAAATCACAAACACAGATATTTTACGTGGTTCGGTAATTTGCCTATGTCCACGAGAGCGGCACAAATAATTTTTTATTATTCCACAAGAAATTACAAATAAGAGAGAAGATCTCAAGCTTGAGATCTCTCAAAACAATAATAGTGTTTTAACTTAAAACACTGTTCAATCTCTCTTAAATAACTCAACTTCCCCAAATAAATACACCAACTCCTCCTCCTCAAATTAATGAGAATATGACAAAAGGGGAAAACCAAATCACAGAGAACGAGAGGGATTTAAATCCCAAATCGGAGAGAGCTCTGCTTTCTCAAAGCTCCGCCGCCAATCTCTCTCTCTTGCTCGCTCTCTATCTGCTCCAACCTCAGATCGCGAAAGGGGTTTTCCTTTTATAGGGAAACCCTAGGGGCGAGCTCGAAGCCAGCTGGAGCCAGCTGGTTCCCATCCACGCCGCGCGAGCACCTCGAGCCCCGCGCACACGACAGGCGAGTCCGACTTCGCCTCCCAACTTCGCCTGTCCAAGCCTCGCCTACAGGCGAGTTCGATCTCGTCCACCTTCGCCTGCAGGCGAGTTTGATCTCGCCTGCACGTGCTCGCCCGCCAGGTAAGTTCTTCAATAATAAGCCATTTAAGATTGCTTACACATTAATAATTTTCTAGACATCAAACACACAAAACAAGCCTATTCTGTTGGGGAATTTCAGTCTCCCCGCCTACCACGATATGCGCAACTGTAGGTGTAAATTTTTGATTTTCCCGAAAATGGGGGATTTTGTTTGTATTTATAAGAAAGCTTATTACAAACTAAATCAATCTGAATTACAACAGAAGCAGAGGGAATGCCCTCTTTGTTTAATCGTGGGGACTTTAAGGTAGCTACAGGATGCTTCGCTCGGTGCTTGCGCCGAGTTTGCCTCCCTTGGACGATTCGACCGAGGTTGTTGGAGAGCTTCAGTACTCAGTAGAAACTCGAGGTGAAGGAGTTTGTCTCTTCTGGCTCGCCGGCGATCGGGGCTCGAAGCTAGGAGATGGCGCTATAATGCAAGGGTATGCAGAAAGCTTCTTCCTCTCTTGATTGATCAATCGATCGATCCTTTTCCAAGTTGCTGAAAGAAGCCTTTTAATAGGAGAGAGACAGTTCGGCTGTCCCTGGGATTATGGGATGTGACCACACATTGTTCAGAGACATTCTGCTGTTTCTCTACGCTATCAGCGGTCATTCGAGGAGCCGCATGTTGCGTCACGTCGCGTAGGAGCGGGAAAGCCCCTCCTCGTACCCGTGACAGTGGTTGCCAGATGCTTGAGTGGATCTGACCAACTCAGCGAGCGCCGACTGCTCTTGTTCTCGGTTTGGACAAGTGAGGTAAGCAGCATTTATGAAGGTGCAGGCTGACCTGGCAGCTGTCTGCTCACCTGCACTGTGAGCCACCGAGAGGCCATTTGACGGTCCTGGGGTCCTGTGCCTTGTCTCCTCTCCCTGTGTCTTGGCAGAGGTTGGAGAATGGACGTCACATGTCTGAGTGAGCTCCAGATAGCTTGCGGCGTGCCGATGGCTTCGGTTTTCCATTCTGATGGGTGAGGTGACCTGCATTTATGAGGGTACAGGCCGGTCCGGTGCCCGTCTTACTTGCTTGAATTGTGGGCGGCCGTCTGACGAATCTGGAGCGCTGCGCTCCCTCCCCACGCATCGTGGGAAATAGGGAAGGCTTATCCCTGGAAATCCGGCTTTCGGCTTACGTAGGTAGACGTGGCCCTCTGTGGGCGGGTTTGGTATACGAGGGTAGATTTGAGCCCCTGCGAGCGGATGAAGGCGAATTCGTACCCCCACGAGCAGACTTGGTTCATGAGGGCGGATTTGAACATCTGCGGGCAGACCTGGCTCATGAGGGCGGATTCGCTCCCATGCGACTTGGCGTGTGAGGGCCTAGGTGTACCATCGAACCCGTCTCATGGCTACACTCCATTCTTCATCTAAGTGGATGGCCTTGACTTGCGGGCGAACTTGTTTGTTAGTCCGCCGCGGTAATTTTTACCGTCTACAAGACCCCCTTCAAAGTTTCCAGACCAAAGCCGGCTTACGCATGGTCTGGAATACTTTGAATAAAGAAATTTTGGGCGGATCAAGTGTCTTAGGATTTTTAGCAAACCCTCAGCTATCAACGGATTTGATCTGCCTTTACCGATTACCGTTTGAATCGGGCTAGCCATACTATTCCCCTCAGTATGATGAGTTATCGAGTGGTTTCTCTTAGGCTTAACGCTAAGATTTCTACTCTGACCCCTAGCCGCCTGGGGCGCGGGTCTAAACAAAGTCATTTTGTCGATTTCGCAACGTTGGGCGAATCGCCTGTTTCCCAAGGGTGGGTGAGTCACGCAGGCGAAGCTGGGCTTTGATGGCGAAATTTTCGACCGTCTTACGGATTTCGTTCAAGAGGCTTTTCCCTCGGGCGAAAGTAGGCCTAGTGTGAGCAAACCACATGTCCGCCGGCGGTGCTTTGTACCCTTCCAGCTAAGGCGGCATGGTTTTGTCGTGATTTGATAGTTCGATGTCCACTCCGCGCGCCTCGTTCTGATCATGGCCGTGGATTTTGAATCTAACCGTCGGATGCAACCGCTAATCTTGGTTCATTCGGTGTACCAAGGATGATCTGGGCCATCGATCTCGATCGTGTCCACGTCTCACGTTCGTGGGGGTTCGCCTTTCAAGGGTGGTCGTGGCCACGTGGGAGGTTAGGTCTTTTTAAACGAGCACTCTTCTCCCCTCGAGAGCTGCCGTGTTCAAAAATCTCGAAAACTTTTTCAAGGGGATAGAGTGTTGCTTCGTCCTTCAATGGCGCCACGATCCAAGAAGTGTATTGCAAAGGAAAAAGGGCCCGGACACTTTTCCGATCGTCTCTCCGCCGGTGCGCCCCTCCGCATGCCGGAGCCGCGTTCAGGTAAGTCGCGAAATCCTCCCGGTGTTGGGTTTGGGGGAATGAGTGTCGCTCATCCTTCTGAAATTCCGCCGTCCCTCGGTAGTCTCCCTGATTTGGGGCTAAGTTAGCCCTATTCGCCTTCAGAGGATGATTTCTGTCCCCTCGGGCGAACTCAATCTTTTAACGAGAAGAGGGGAGGGGCGAACTTTGCTTTTGACAGGCGAGCTCGGCCCTTCTCTGTTCGATGGGCGACTTCGCTTTTACAGCGGATTTTGTCTTGACTGACTTCTTGCTCCTTTTCGCAGTAACTTTTTCTGATGAGGCTTTCCCGGAGGGTGTGGCCGTTGGCCACGCCGGGGGTGCGGGTTATACGGCACCTCCTCGGTTTCCCTCTCTGGTTCCGGTACCCGCATTCACTGTCGATAAGCCTCATGGCTTGGTGAAGAGGGTCTCGGACGGGTATCACCTGACATTGCGCGAGTTGACGACTGATGCGGTGCTGACAGACGATGTCAGGACAGAGCTGCCGAAACCTCAATTTCTGTTTGGCGATGCAGCGATAGATCCTTCCGTTCTACTGCTCAAAGAGAGCATGTGGTTCCGTATGGTGGAAGGGACTCACTATTATCTCCCCAGTATGCCGAGAGGATTCTCGATCGTCGAGCTGCGGTCTCTCGCGGTCCCTCGTGTGATGAACTGGGACTTGACTCCAACTCAGGACGGGGTCACCTGTGGCGTCTTTACGGGCTCTTCGGCTGGGTATGGGGTGGAGAGCTCTTGTAAGCGCGTGACGGGTCTGTGCCCTGGTCTGCTGTCCAATGAGCCGCCGGCAGGGGAGACGACGGCGGTAGCGGAGACTTTTCGCCATCGCTTCTTCCGCGTCGGTGGGAAATTTCCTCCAAAGGACTTCAGAGCCCCGGGGTGGGTATATTCGGCGCCTGGTAGCGATACTTGGTGGTCCAAGATCACCGATTATGTTCTGGCCGAGAATTCTGACCTAAAGAATTCAGAGCTGTATGTGGCTATTCAAGCCACTCGGCATGGTTTGCGGATCAACGCTTCCCAGTTCCACAGCATCCTGAAACTGTACTGTGCAGAAAGCGAGACGTTCTTCACCCCCAACGGTGATCTTGGCATTACCCCCCATGAGATGTATGACGTGTCAGGGCTGCCTCTGGGTGACTTTCCCTATGAGGAGTACGTCCCTGATCAAGACGAGATGGATCAGCTCTCGAACCATTCTCCCTTAGTGGTTAAGACTCTGTGGGAGTTACTCTGCCACTACCACATCTGCCTCGGTACTTTAGGAGCATCGGATCACAAATGGAAGAAGAAGAGGACTCCGGGCATCAGCCACAAGAATTGGGCTGACTATTTGTTCCTAGGGAATGATGTCAAGGGGAAGCCAGCTCTCCCGCTGGGCGAATGCGACCAATCCGAAGTGGAGGCGAGAACATCCGAAGAGGGGAGCACCATAACTCTCGAACATGATGAGGGCGGATTTAAATCTGGTACGGTCCTTCACTCGTTCCATCATCAGGCGAAGCCCCCCATATCTGGGAAGGCTCTATTCGCGGGGTACCTCATGTTATGGCTGAAGAGGTGCGTAGTTCCCACTCACTCCTTCGAGGCGATTCCTGTGGAGGTCGTGTATCCCGCGGTCTGCTTAGCCTACGGGAAGTCCTACGCCTTGGTGTCAGCGATGATAGCGTGCATTCACCGAGGGCTCCGCACCTTGACGGCCCAGTTCTGCCGTGTATCAGCCATCGATGAGGGGGCAGGAGAGATTATCAGGAGCCCCAATCCTAGGGTGGGGCTGCCGTATACCTATTTGATGGCATGGTTCGTTTGCCATTGCGAGTGTTTGATGAGCGCCCCTACGGCTTTTCAAGGGGATAAGTTTGTTCCGTTCGTCGAGCGCTTGGAGAGGTGTTCCTGGAAGTGTAAGGACATCCCTGACGCGCGGAAGACGCTCTCCCATTTCTTCCACTACAATTTCCGCCGTTTCTTTCCCTATTTCAGCGGAGGAGGATACGGGGAATCCCTCAAGGATGTGCCGACGGTGGATCATCACACGGTTCTTTCGCGCGGCGCCTTCCGTTGGTTGGTGAACATCCGGTCGGGGTATCACCTCCTACGGACGGGCTCCGTGTGCTATCTTGAGCCGTATGTCCCTTGCATGTTCGCTCGCCAGCTTGGGTATGACCAACTGTATGTTGGAAACACCAATCCTCATTTGCACTTCGAAGGGGGCTTGGTGGACGGAGCTCAGGGATGGTTCTGGACTCACGCTAGTGGTACCCATGCCCGCTTTGAACTACCTGTGAAGGATCGTGATTTGCATCACACTCTCCTATACTGCAGGTGGTATCGGGGTGCCAGTGCTGATCCCGAAGGCTTTTGGTTTGGCGGCTCGTGTTTGGCGGAACAGGGGCATATCCCTAGAAGGCCTCTACGTACTTCGAGACGGAGAGGCCGCCAAACCGTTAAGGAGTGGTTGTCCGAGGACCCGACTGGAGACACCGAAGGCGGTGACATGGGTCCGGACGAATCCAAGGTGCCAGAGACGCGAGCTCCTTCTCCTAGTCTTCCCTCGGATCCCCAAGGTGAGCTTAGGGAGCCTGTCGAGTTGACTCGAGCGGGTGAATGTCTGGAGCAAGCCCGGAGCACAATCGCTGGGCGGATGGGGGTGCCTCTGTTATCTCCAAGCAGCTCGTTGCTCTCGAAACGGCAGCGAGAAGCGGCGGAGAGTTCTAGCGCGGAAGCGGCCAAGAGGGCCCGTAGCGAAGAGACTGTGGTGACCACTAGAACGGTGGCTGGTCGGGACGATACTGTCCCTGGGGCGGGAGCTGCTCAACCTGCCCCTTCTGCCGCACCGCAGGCGGCTCCGGCGATTTCGAAGGACACGCTCCCTTCATCCGATGTGGGGTCACAGGCGGGGGTCTCAGCGACTCCTGCACCTGTACCAGGAGGTAATCTTTCGGCGCGGTACTCTTGTGTATGAAGTCGGGTTCGTATTTTCTGCCTGCTCATATTGAATCCGTGCAGGTGCAGTCGAGAAAGCGATCCCCATCCCTTCTGACGAAGAGGAGGGGAGTGGAGACGAAGGAGAACTAGGGGGTTCAGGTAAGCATGAGTTTCAGTGTTGTTGATCCTCCTAAGCCAAGGGGTCATTTATTATTATTATTATTTCTTGTATCCGCAGTTGGCCCCTCTCATGAAGTTACTGGCAAGGAGGATCCTCCCTCTTGGGAGGGTCATTCAGGCGAATCTGAGACGGATGACGACGCCTCAATTCACGAGGCGCTATCGAGCGAAGAGGAAGTATCGGTCCCTACGGGTCAACAAGGGGGAACCTCCACCTTCGAGGGAGCACCGGTCGGGGGTGAGCACTCGGTGCAAGAGTCTCCAGCTCAAGGGGGAACCCCCATTGGGCTGATGGCCACTTCCTTGTCGGTGGTGCCCTGCGACTCTGCCACTGCCACACTGGTGGCACTAGCGGTTGTTCCGGCTCTGGCGGTGCCAATCGCTGCTTCTGCGATCATGACCACCAGTACCTCGATTGTGACTTCATCCTCGGCCGAAGATGCCGCTCTCTCTCCCTTAGAACGCTGGCGAAAGACGTAGGTGGCGCGAGCTCTGGCCAACTTCGAAGATACTTTGGCCCACTGCACCCGGCTGGTCTTGGAGGAGAGTTGCCCCTTCGAGGAATTCAAGGAGGATCTTGAACACGACGCGTCCTTTTTGCGTAAGAGGCTTGGCACTGCCGCGGTGAGGCCCTACTTTCGGCATCTGAACGAAGTGGAGGGGGCTGTTCGGCAACTGCTCGCTCTTCGCGTGGAAAGTTCCACTTTGGTTGATCTCGCCTCCCGCGAAGTTCGAGTAGCTATGGCAGAGCGCGATCGCCGCCTGAACGAGAGTATGTCGCTGGAGTTAAAGTTGTCAGCAGAGTTGGAGCAGGCCAGGGCTGAGGATGCCCGAGTGGCCCGCGAGCAAGAGACAGCCGATAACCGGTTCTCCCGACTCTCTTTCGAAATAGATAGGCTGAAACAGGTCATAGCTGACGCACAGGCTTCCCTGGCCGTCCAAGAGAAGGCTCGTGATCAGGTGGCCAAGGAGTTGGAGGGTATTGAGTCTCGTCGGCAACTGGTCACTGACTCTGTTGAGGAGAAGGACCGAGCTCTCAAGGATGTTAAAGAGACCATCCAAGACTTAATCTCGCGTACAGAGGAAGATCTTCGTCGAGAGGTCCTAAGGAGGCTCGAGCTTCGCCATGCTGGGGAAATTCACGAGGCAGAGCTATGATTGAGGGCCTTATAATTTGCCTTTGATTTCTCACTTGTAATAGGACTCTTTTTATGAATGGAATCGCCCTTTTGTTTCGACTATTGTTGCTTGTGTGCATACTATATGTATATATATATATATATATATATATATATATATTTGTGCGCTAGTTGGCGTTTGGTCGCAGGAGACTCCTATTGGCAGATTTCGGTCAAAACTCACTTCATCTGCAGGCGAATTTTACCCGAGGGCGAATCCGCAGTCGTCATTCTGACCGCGATTTCGGTTGTGGATGGGCTCCGCTTTTAGCGGGTCGTGTGTTCACCCACGTGCACGTCGCCTCGCATTAACTGCGGTGTGATAGGTCCCTCCGTCTTTCACGCCCGATCTGGACCGTTGGTTGGAGATCGTGCCCAGGAACTGCCGAATCTCAACCGCTCATATAGGATACGGAATATTCGGCCTTCCCTTCAATTGTTTAGGCTTGAAAGGTCCAATCGAGCCGCGTATAACTGCCTAGGGTCGGGGTATTTTAGTACCCTTCTTATCGTCAAGAAAAATCAAAGTTTTCTCGTCGCCCTTTTGCAGAGAAGATCCAAAATTTCCCTAGCATCTTCCAGATGGCACCGAGGATGAGGAGCGCTACTTCGAAGAAGGGGAAGGAGGTTTCTTCTTCGGGCGCTGCCGAAGCTGCTGCTGCCGAAGGTATGTCCTTAACTCAACCCCCGCTCAGGCTTGGGTAGGTATTTCTCGCTTAACTCCCCCCTTCATGCCATCGCTGTGCTTCACAGCCCATGAGGCTGAGCCTATCTTGATATCCGATGACGAACCCGAGAGTCCGGAGGCTTCTCCTGCTCACGGTCCCGCCCCGCCGCCAGAAACGGAACCTTGCCTCGAGGTCCCACCCATCGCGATGCTTGCCCCAGGTCAAGAGCCTGTTTCCCCTGGTTCTTTGCCTTGGCAGGCTCGCGTCGAGGAGTTTGAGAATGCCATGAGGCAGGTGATTTCTCTTGTCGATCTTGGCATGGGCAGCTTTGACAGCTTCAGGCAATCTCTCCTGGATCGCGTGGTCGACCTTCGACGATCGGGCGAAAATCGGCTTGCCACCCGTTGAATGCAAGAGCTCCGTCTTCTGGAGTCGCGCATGATAGGGCTAGAGACATTGCTGCGGGAAGGCCCGGAAGTTTATATGGAGTCTTGCCTGGCTTTTATCAGGCGTACGGAGGCTCAGGAACAGGAGGTCCGTTCTAAGGAAATTGCTGATTCGGAATCCATTACCAACTTCTGGGTGGGTCAACAACACTCGTCGGAGGAGGAAATCGTCGACCTTAATCGCACGATAGCTCGCCTACGAGCCAAACTGGGACATGCGGAGGTGAAGTTGGAAGGGCTTCAATCTGATGTCGTCACTGTCCGCAAGAAAGCTGAGGCGAAAACTAGGCGCCTCTTGGACTTGCGGGAAAAAGACGCTGCCGCTAGGTCGAGCTCTGAGGAACGAATCAGGAGAGCGGCTGAGGACAAGGCTCGGGAGGACCACGCGAGACGGGTGGCATTGGCCAAAGAGGAGCTTTCCACTTTTAGTGTGTTTGATTGAGATTTCAACCATGTATCTGTGCTTAAGACACTCTGTTTGTCTGTCTCGCTTTTGAAACTATGCCATGACCCGTGACGTCATTACTTGTTCAAATGTATTGTTTTGACGAACACTTGGTACATGCTTTGCTTTTCTGAACGTAGCATTATGACTTTCTTAGTTATGAAATCGTAACTTTGTTCAAATGTACTGTCTAGAAGCATCTGATGAAGTTCGTGATTTTCCTCATCACGTTTCTTTTGGGTATAACACCCTTTGATGTTTCTTTGGCATGGCCATCAGCGATTTCAGGTGGCACCCCTTGGGCGAAGACTCAACTCGAATACGGGCCGGTCTAAATAATGGCGAATTCGCTGGGAGAGTCGTATTAAACCACCGGCGAGTTCGCTTGAAGGTTAACTTTGACTGTTGGCGAACTCGAACCGTAGGCGAACCCCCAGTGTTGGCGGATCCGTGTTGAGGATAACCCTGGACGCTGGCGAGTTTGGAACGCAAGCGGAATTTTCGAAAAGGGTGAGTTTGCGTTGTAGACCCAACTCAGCCTCTGGCGAGCTTAGGTTGTAGGCGAAACCTCGTGCCGCGCGTCTCTTAGCGGGCCCAAATGCTTGCCAGCTAAGGCCTTAAAGACGTGTCAATGCTCATTAATGGCGAAGTGACAGAACGTCTCGCCTCTTGGGCTTCATCCGATCGGTCGGTTCGGGTCTCGAGAAGCATGGCCTTAAATGGCGTTGAGCTCGAAGCGTCGCAAGGCATCTGGGCTGTTCGATTGTTCGAGGGCAGAGATCACGACCGTTACGGCTTTGGCTATATCTCCCGTACTCGCCATCTTCTCAGTCACGCTCTCTTGTTTTTGAGAAAAAATTCGCTAGACGAAAGACCGCTGCTGTAACTTCTGCTCTCATGGTCTCCGACTCTGACCACAGCGCCTCTGAGGAGGTTGGCTCCTCCGCCACCGTCTTCAACGTAGACGCTTCCCCCGCTTCCCCGGTGGGTTCAGTCCAGGGGTCTTCGGTCCCAGACCCTGTGGCTCATCCTGCCTTCGTCCCCCTCCAGAGGTTGGAGGATTTGGTGCGGGGGATCGCCATTTCAGTAGGCGCGGGTGGCGAGCGATACTTCGACGTGCTTCCGATTATGGAAGCCGGCTTGAGGGAGATCCAGCGAGCGGGCGGTATCTCGCTCGCACGTCAATGCGAGCGGGAGCTCCAGCGGGTTGAGGGGTGGATGTACCGCCTCGAGGAGCTGGCCTACGAGGATCCCTCCGACGTGCCCCCGCCCCTCTCTCTGCGCCTTCTGCTCGAGCGCGAAGATCGGGCGAAGCAAATCCAGGCGAAAGAGGCCGAGCTCCGACGTCCGCGGAAGCGACATCGGGCGGTTCTGGACCGGATGGACGCTTATCTGGACAGGGCCTTCTTCGAGGACGCCGGCTCTCTTCGTGGCGAGGCGAAGCTGCGGGAGCGCGAGCACGAGGCGAGGAGGCTCGGCGAGGCCGCCAGAGAGGTGGAGAGGGCGCTGCAGCTTCTTCGCCAGAAGGAAGAGGACAGCAAGGCAGACTTGGTCAGGCGGCAGCAGAAGCAGATGGAGAAGGCGAGGATCCGGCGGGAGGCGGATCGTGCGGCGGTCAAGGCCAAGCTTTTCTCTTTTAGCCTGCTGAAGTTCCTCTGAGGCCTGCCACCCTCCTTTTTTTTGTTGTTGTTTTGTTTGTCATTTTAGTTGATGCCACAGGCATCATAACTTGCAAACTTATGTATGTGACTCCTGGCCCGTAATGGCCTTTAGTTTTTTTGCTTCGTATGCACGGTTTTTTTTCTTTTGTCCGCACTGTTTGGCATTTGCATTGAACTTGGCGAGCATTCGACTGTCTTGTTTTGGACTTAGTCGTTTTAGGTTCTTGTCCTTCCCTCGGTTATTCACAGCGTGGGATCGGGTTAACCACAATTTTCGCGTTGTAGCTCTGATGAGATCAAGAGAGTAACACTTGGTCTGCAGCAAAGAACAATCGCTCGTTCATGCGGCCAACTGAAGAACCTAGCTTTGACTCGCCTTTCGGCGAGCTGTCGCTTGGGGGACCGGCAGACAGGCCGTCTGCCGAGCCGCTCTCGCTAATTATCATCGTCTGGGTAGGTGGCGACATAGGTGATAATTGAATCGTTCAGGGATGTAGGAATATGACGCTCGATTATTGTAGGAGCCATCGCGTGGTAGGCTGCTACCTATCAGTTACCCTAAGGGAATATTAGGATAGATGGAATAGGTCGAATAGTTCAGGGACGTAGGAGTGTGACTATCGACCAAAGCAATAACACATCGCGTGGTAGGTTATCACTTAGGCTATGCGATTCGTAAGAATAGCGACGCCGATCATCGGAGGTAATCATTAACCTGATGAAGCTTTGTTGCGATCGGAGCAACTATGGGGCCTTACCATCTCGTTGAGGGAGACTGATAAGTTAGCTCGGTTAGAGGTGACAATTAACATAACCGAGTTGTTTGCCGCGATATGAGCGACTTTGTTGAATTCGCCGTCCTGTTGGGGAGGGTCGGCGAATTGACTTTCGCCCCTACCACGACGTGAGCGATTAGAGTGGATCCGCCATCTTATTAGGGAAGATTGGCGAATTGAATTGGGTCTGCCGCGATATGAGCGACTTTGGTAGATCCGCCATCTCATTGGAGAAGATAGGCGAATTGAATGTGTTTGTCGTGATATGGACGACTTAAGTGGATCCGCCATTTCATCGGAGAAGATAGGCCAATTGGATTCAGTAGAGATGTTCCGCCAGAGCAGATGAAGTAGGGACGGTTTAACCTCGTGTACCAGTTGGAGGGGGTGAGGACCAGTTTAGACTCATGTACTCGTGGGAGTTGGTGAGGAAGAATTAAGGGTAGTACTTCTTCAAATGTTTGCCGTTGATAGGCATCATGATCTTGTCACCGTTTGGCTTGACAAGGCGGTAAGCTCCATTAGAATAGAATGTTTCTATTACGAATGGCCCTTCCCACTTAGATTAAAATTTACCTTTCTTCTTAGAGGTGAGGATCATCGGTCTGCGGACGGCGAGTACCAGTTCTCCCTCCTTGAAGGCCCTGCGCTTAACTTTTTTGTCGAACGCTTTGGCCATTCGGGCTTGATAGAACTCAATGTGTTGTTGAGCCTCTAGCCGTTTGTCGTCCAACGCTTCGAGCTCAGCGAGTCGTTGTCGGTGGTTGTCTTCCACCGTCATTCCCGTTGCCAAGGCGATGCGGAGAGATGGAATTTGAATTTCTAGTGGTAATACGGCCTCACAGCCGTACACCAATGAGTAGGGCGTGTGGCCAGTCGGTGTGCGAACCGTTGTGCGATACACCCACAAGCTTTCGCCAAGTTTTTCGTTCCAGTCGCGTTTGCTGGTTGAGGTTAACTTGGTCAAGATTTTGATGATTGTTTTGTTGAAGGCCTTGGCCAAGCCATTTGCCGATGGGTTATAGGCCGTGGAAGAGAGGTTCTGTATTCGGAACTTGTCGCAGAACCTGGTGAATGCATGCTAACAAATTGCGTACCATTGTCATGAATGATACGTCGGGGTACGCCGTATCGGTAGATGACGTGGTGTTTGATGAACTTAATCACGTCGTTAGTCTTGACTTCTCTCAAGGGGACGGTTTCGGCCCACTTAGAGAAGTAGTCAGTGATCGCGAGGATGAAGCGATGACCCTTCACCGACGGTGGGGATATTAGGCCAACTATGTCCATTCCCCATGCTTCGAAGGGCCAGGAGGCCTTTGTCGGGTGGAGGTCCTCTGGCGGCTGATGCATGTAGTTGGCGTGGACTTGGCACTTATGGCAGCGCTTCGCGTAGACGACTGCGTCGTGAACCATCCCAGGCCAGAAATAGCCTATCCTCCGCAGGCGATCCCAAAGTTTGGGTCCGGGTTGGTGAGCTCCACAAACGCCGTTGTGGGCCTCACGCAGAGCCTCTTGTACCTCCGCTTTTGAAAGGCATCGGAGCAACAAGCCGTCGTAAGATCTTCGATACAACGTCTTGGTGGTCGAATCATAGTAGAATCTCACGGCGCGTCTCCGAATAGACTCCCGCTCCTTTGCGTCTTCGGGCAATACGCCGTATAAGACGTAATCGATGATCGGGAGGCGCCAATCCTCAGCACCGGGCTGATCTGAAACTTGATGGGTGGTATTCGCTTCTGGGGCGTCTTTCAGTCGAAAGAGCTTTCTGCTTGCCACTGTGACCCATTGGGTTGTCCCGAATGGTTGAGCCAAGTTGGCCGCCAGGGAAGCGAGGACATCCGCATGTGTGTTCTTGGAACGTAGCACGTGCTCAATGCGGAAGTTCTCGAATGATTCCACTAGTCGGATAGCCGCCTTGTGGAGTGGGACTAAGTCATCGTTCCTAACTTCGTATTCGCCGGTCATCTGTTTGACGATAAGTTGGGAATCGCCGTAAGCCTCGAGATGCTTTATCCCTAGCTCTTTCGCTAGCTCGAGTCCGATGAGTAACGCATTGTACTTGGCCACGTTGTTGGTGCATGGCTCTGTCAGAGAGAAGGCTCGGGGTAGCACGTGGTTATGCGGAGAAGTGAGGACTACCCCCACTCCTGCAACAATAGAGCCATCCGGGGCTGCGCGAGACGCACCGTCGAAGAACATCTGCCACAACTCTGGTAATAAAGTTACGTTGGCTTCGGGCGGTTCATCTGGCAAATCCTCGAACAGGTCGGTCTTTGACCCCAGTGGATGACTAGCCATGAGATCGCAGATGGCCTGTCCCTTGACGGACTTTTGGGGCATGAAGTGGATATCATACTGAGAGAGGAGAAGAGCCCACCTAGCCAAGCGCCAGTTTAATGCGGCGGGTTGTGTCATGAAGACCCGAATAGGGTTTATCCGGGAGATGACATGGATTGTCTGGCCGACCAGGTAATGTCGCATCTTTTGGACGGCGAAAACCAGTGCCAAACATTCTTTTTCAACCATCGGGTACCGTTGTTCAGCCCCTTGTAGGGTCCTACTCAAGTAGTAGATGCCCTGCTCATGGCCCTCGTCATCATTTTGTGCCAAGAGAGCACCTAGAGAATGCTCCATGGCCCGGATATAGATGAGGAATGGTCTCCCTGAGATTGGCACAGCGAAGACTGGCGGATTCGAAAGGTAAACCTTGATGTCTTCGAAGGCCTTTTGGCAAGACTCGTCCCATACAAAGGAAGTGCCTTTCTTCATAAGTTTGGAGAACGGCTGGCACTTGCCCGAAAGGTTTGAAATGAACCTTTGGATGTAAGCCAATCGTCCTTGAAGACCTCTCAATTCTTTAAGATTTCGAGGCGGCTGAAGCTCTTGAATGGCTCGCACCTTGTCTAGATCGATCCGGATCCCTTTCGTCGTGACGACGAAGCCCAGGAATTTACCACTAGACATCCCTAGAAATGACTTCGTGGGGTTCATCTTGAGCTGATGAGTCCTCATGAGTTCGAACATCGTCCTCAAGTCTTGGAGGTGGTCGTCTTTGTGGCGACTCTTCACGACCAGGTCGTCTACATAGCATTCCACCGTCTTTCGCAAGTGCTCTCGAAAGATCGTGCTCATAGCACGTTGATAGGTTGCACCAGCATTCTTAAGTCCAAAGGGCATGACCGTGTAGTAGTACACCCCCATGGAAGTGCGGAACGAAGTGTGTTTCTCATCTTTGGGGTGCATTTTGATCTGATTGTACCCTGAGAAACCGTCCATGAAGGACATCCTCTCGAATCCGCACGTGTTGTCGATGATGACATCCATGATGGGTAAAGGAAATTCGTCCTTTGGGCACGCGGCGTTGAGGTCCCTGAAGTCAATGCAGATGCGGATTTTACCGTTTTTTTTTTAAACCGGAACAATGTTTGCCACCCAGTCAGGGTGCTGTTCCTCTCTAATGAAGCCGGATTTAATGAGCTTCTTCACTTCAGCCTCAATCGCCTCCATGATCTGAGGGCGAAAGCGTCTCTGCTGTTATTTGACTGGTTTGACGTCTGAGCTGATGTTGAGGCGATGCGTAACGACCTGCGGACCCAAGCCAGGCATATCCTCGTAATTCCACGCGAAGACGTCAATGTATTCCCGTATGAGGGTGATAAGGTCTTCTTTTTCTTGGGGTGACAGACTGCCGCTGATGAATATGGGCTTGGGATTCGCCTCAGTGCCCATGTTCACCTGGAGGATTTCGTCTTCAGTCGGTGATTCCCGCTGCTCGAAGCGACTGCTCCACTGGCGTTAACATGGCGATCCCATGTCTCGTCATAAAGTGAAAGTTGTCCATCCTCCGCAAGCTCAACGGGATCTATCGTGGCCATGTTGACTGTGAGGCCCTCGAACAAATCCCTCACGCTGACATCTGAGTCCCATGCCGAGGTTATTGATGATTGATCCCCTGAACATGCATAGTCGGAATCGTCGTTGATGTAGAAACACAAATCCGACGAGGAGGAGGAGTAGCCTAAGCCTCTCCTAGTCCTGTTGAAGTAATTTGAGGGTTTCCCCTTAGGTACGTAAGCGGGTTGGATGACCGTCTTGCGTCCTCGGCCGTAATTGAGGCCCTCCAAACGAGTGAGGTCGTACCCCATATCGCTCATCATGCGTTTCGTAATTCGACTGTACTGCGAAAACTGGGGCGCTGGGTCTTCGTCTTCAGACTCATCCCAGAGCGTACGCAAGGGCTGGTCGATCCGGCCGAAGATAATGTCTTTTCGATATTTATCTCGGGATGGCACAACAAACACGGCTCGCGACGAGTCAATCGGCTGCCTCCTCGCGACGTACAACGAGCATACCGGCATGTGCAGGGAGGGATCGCCGTGGAGTTTTGTCCACGAGTCATTGGGTTCATCGTCCTCAGACGTAGAACAAGACGACACATAAGCAAAGTCGGACTTTTCATTCATGATAATCTTTCCCGCCTGAACGGCGTTGGTTACATGGTGACTCTTGTAGGCGTCAAAAAATGCTGAAAGATATCCAAACCCAGTTCAGGAGGAAGACATCCAAAATGCCAAAAAGAACACAAGTTTGGGTTGTCTCGCCGGCGAGACAGACTTCACTGTCTCGCCCAGGCGAGACAGACTTTACTGTCTCGCCCAGGCGAGACAGACTTTACTGTCTCGCCCAGGCGAGACAGATTTTACTGTCTCACCCAGGCGAGACAGACTTTTACTGTCTCGCCCACGCGAGACAGACTTTTACTGTCTCGTCCAGGCGAGACAACTCTCAGAAACTCAGAAACAGTTCGACAAACCGCCGACACGTGGCCACCAACTGTTCAAGAACGTGGGGGACGTCGTGGGCGAGAATCACGTTGACAACTGCCAAATAACGGAGTTTAAAACGTGGGAAGGCAGTTACAACAAAAACTGCCAGACAGTTACTATTCCCGAGACAGCATTTTACTGTCTCGCTGGGCGAGACAGCAAATTTACTGTCTCGCTGGGCGAGACAGCAAACACTGTCTCGACCAGCGAGACAGTAAACACTGTCTCGGAAGACAGTTTCCCCCAGGGCTATAAATACCCCCTGTAATCGATTTTTTTGAGGGGGTTGGCACAAGGTTGGATCCAGAGGATGACCAGAGCACATTTCTGAGCAGACAGAGCAGAGTTCTTCATTTCAGAGCCATTCCTTGACATTCAAGCTTTGACTTGATTTCAAGAAGAACGACTATCTTACTTTGATAAGATATCGTTTCAAATTCTCACTTCGATAAACGAAGGAAGAATCATTAAAGCCTTCACGGTTCAATCAGGATCTGTGATTCGGTGGTCCATGAGCTAAAGCGCTCCCGGCACAGGCAAAGATCCCACGCAAGCAGCGATCCAAACAACGATCCTGCGTTTGTCTCTCAAGAGTTGTAATTTTCTATTTGTTGTGTAAAAGAGGTCTTATAAAAAGACTGTCTCTTTTGAATTTGTTGTAATCGACCGAAGATATAATAAATTCCACAGCGAAAACAACTTTTGACGAAAACAAACTGGCGACCACAGTGGGAGCCAACGGTCTCGCTATCGAGACCGTCGTGTCGCAGCCGATCATCAAGATCCCAATTGAATCAGCGGTCGAGTACGAGTTCGACCAAACGAAGTTTGATGAGTACTTGTCATCTTCATCTGCAAAGTTTTCCTCGCCTCGCAAATGCAGGAAGACTTTATCTTCGTTGAAGCTCTTTAAATGGTCAAATGCTACAAATGAATGCTCTCGTCCGATTGTTGCTGAGAATTCTACTCGCAACATCTCTGCTCACAATGACTCTTCTCCAGTTAAAGAGTCATGGAATCAAAGCCTAACGGCACTAACAAAAAGGGCTCGTCAGAGACAACGTCAGCGTCGTGCTCGCCAAATGGCTAAGGCTTTGGAACAAACCGACGGAGTTCGTTATCATGCGAACTTAGAGTCGAGGAGGCATCGAGTGAGTCAGTTGTCTCAACAAGCAATCACTCATGTCTCTACTAAACCAACGACGGATGAATGGACTCTTGTCAAAAGGGTTCGCTCAACCCTCAAAGAACGCATACAAAAGCGTCGTGCAAAGGCTGCTCATGCCCGTGCTCTCTTACAACAAAAAATTAAAGGGAAAAAAGAAACGGTGACCAAGGAACCACCGAAACTCTGCAAAGTTTGGACCCCAAAGTCTGGAGTTGTACAAAACCAGCATTCGGAGCCCGTGAAGATTCCAAACCCACAGGGGGGTGGTTCTAAACGTGTGACTCTTGACATAATCTTGGATCGCTCAAGGACAGTAATAAATCGTCCCGAAAATGCTAACAAGGTTTTACACCCTCGGAAGGAGACGTGTTCACCAAAAGGTACCGTCATACTTAGGAGGTCATGCCAACAAACGATACGATTTTTTGGCAATCATACCGATGAATCGTATTATCAAGTTGGGGTTGTGAATAATTTTCGAAAGAGAGTTATTCGAGGAATAAATTCTCATTGTTCCTGTGCACGACTCGTTAAAACAGCATCATCAGAATGTGACTGTTTCAAACGAGAAACCATCCCACGAAGAGTCTCTGTATTGTCGAAGCCTAAGTCGAGACCGAGACATCTCCGCAAAAGAAAATCAGCTGCCCAAGATGATGAATTCCCTGAAGTCACAATCAACGTGGCTGATAAAAGAAGGTCTAAGCGGCATTCAAGTGACTCAAATCCTGACTTTTCCCCGAGAGGAAAAGTCAATTCAAGAATTGCTCAAAGGATGTCTCGACTCCAATTAGGAGCCATCAGACGCAGAGATTACAAAAGAATGCAAGAAGGAATGTCCTCGGAGGATAAATTCTCGGACACTTGTTCTGCAATCGCTTCTGATGATATAATGTCTAGCACGGGACAAACCAGAGAAGTATTCACAATAACCTCTGACCAGTTCATTCAAACACTTCAGGAAGCTCTAGCCAAACAGCGCGAAGAAATTAGAGCTGAAATAAAGACAGAGATGGAGTCGGCTATCCAACAAATGAAAGAACTGTTAGCTCAACGGCATCAGCCTCCTGAGTTCAGCCAACGAGCTGAATCCAGCCGCCACGCTCAGAAAGTCATAGACGATAGTGATCCAGAAGTGGATGAAGTCATCTTGGCTGATACACCTCCCAATAACAATAACGTTGGGGGTGGTTTAACGGATTCTCCCAGCAATGACATTGGGGGTAGTTCGATGGCGTCTCTTACAGGGGGTGATCAAACTCATTCTCCTCAATGTCCTTCGAATGAAGATGATGATGAGAGAATGAAAGAGCTTAAAAACAAAGTCAATACTTTGATGACGGCTCAAGAGGTGAAGAAGACGGGTATTCCATGTCCCTATCCAAGAGAATGGGATTTAATTCCATACCCGACAAAATTCAATCTGATTAACTTCACACCATTTGAAGGAAAGAGCTCGCCTATTCAGCACTTGATTTATTTCAAGTCTTATTTGGGCATGATATCTGGAAACGAGGCTTTAATGGTCCGGTCATTCGTTGGCACCCTTCGTGGACCCGCCTTCGATTGGTATCGACGCCTCAAACCAGGGAGCATCAACTGTTGGGATGACATGGAAAGTTTGTTCCTTAGCAACTTCTTCGATGATGATACAGAAGTATCAATCGGAACCCTTTTGGATGAAAAGCAAAATGACGGAGAGTCGATCGATAATTTTATCAAACGCTTCCGTAACAAGGTAATGAATTGCAGAGATCCTGTCACAGAGGAGTTTATCCTGCAGACATGCCATAACAATCTTTCCATCGATGTCTTGGAAGTCCTGGGGGTCGTACCTTCGACCACTTGGAGAGAGTTAAAACTACGTGGCGAACAAGCTGAACACTTTCTTAAAAGAAAGAAAGTTGAGAGAAATCAATCGGCGATATCTACAATCGCTGGGAATGCAACTCTCGATCCGAGATTCCAAAAGGAGTATTCTTTCGAAGATGATGAAGCTCCAGCCATCTTAAAATACCTCCTTGCCAACGATAAGATCGAGCTGCCACCTATCAAAGATCAGGAGGGGGCTAAGATGATCACAGATCCAAACTACTGTGCATACCACAGAAGGGTTCTTCATCCCACCGAGATTTGCTTTGGACTCAAGAACAAGATCCAAGCCTTAATCGACTCTGGCGTCATAACGGCGAAACAAGCCAAATAAAGGCAGGATAACTCCATCGGGCACACGAGTATAAACTGTTTTCCCTTACTCCAATTGGATGCACGAGTATAAACTGCTTCTCCATGTCACTCCAAAGAGTATATTAGTATAAACTGCTTCTCGGTCATCCAACTAAATACAACCCGGCCTCACAAAGGAAGCTGGGGGTGGATGATTTATATATGTAACGGGAAGTTCCTAGAGAATCTTATATTCTTAAGGATAACCCGAACATGCGAATGATAATGACGTACTCTTCATTATACCCAGTTTTATAAAGAAAACTGGGGGTCGATAATTCATGTAACGTGAAATTCCCGGAAGAATGTTAAATATAATATTCTTAGGGATAACCTAATTATTATGAACAAAATGATGAACACCACACACTCTCACTACTCATTTGGTCAAACCTTTAAACAGTTAGGACCAAAGCCAAAATCCCCTCTCG
>BQKN01000970.1:204982-224380 GCA_022839385.1 Asparagus kiusianus
TATAAACATTTTAGCATCTGGTAAACATGATTTGGGAATAAACACCCAATAAACCCGAAGGGTTATATAAACACAAACCTCTCATCAAAATCAAGACTAATAATTATGAAAACAAAAGATTTGATAAAAGAAAAATTGTTTTCATAACAAAAAGATTCTAAAACATAATTTTCAAAACCAAGAAAAAGAAAAACAAAAGCATTAAGATTCTTGGTTTAAAAATCAAATTTGTTTTGGTACCCAAGAACTTTTGGTACCAAAAGATTTAGGGACATGACCCCTATCATTTAAGCTCAAAGCCCTAGGGTTATGAACCCTCTTAGGCATATGTGGTGCACGAATACGGTCATAACAAAAATTACTCAAATGACCCTTCCGATTGCAATAAGTACAATGGAAAGAAAGCATTTGCTTATGTTGACCAAACGGTTGTGCACGGGAAACAGTAGAAACATTTGCAAACATGGATGGTCTTTTAAAATTATCTTCAAAACCGCCTTGGGGATAGGAACTACCCCGGCCGGAGCTCGGACCTCTGGGAGATTTGTCCCAAAGCTCAAGGTGATCATGTTCGTGGTCACTTGCTTTTGGACCTTCTCCTTCTTCAAGACCCCTGCGTCGTAGAGGGCCTGAAGCTTGCCCTTGAGGACGTAGCATTTGGTCGTTGGTTTGGTCTGCCTCCTCAGGCTTCGTGGCCTCTGGCAGTTTGATTCGACCACTCTTGAGCAGAGTATCGAACGTCGCCACCACCTGGTCTTCTTTGAAGTCATACTGCCACGGAGGGCGTTGTTCAAATTGCCTAGGCTTCTGCCTCTGAGCAGTCTTTGGCGCTGGGGCAGAGTCAACAGCCATAATCTCTTTTCCTCTTGTTCGAGGGGGGTTCTTCGGCGTGGCTGGTTCTGCAGCTCCTTTCTTAGGCTGTGGTTCTTCGGTCTCGAGCCTTTTGATCATGTTCTCCACCTGCTCACCCTTACGCACAAGCTCTTTCCACGTCCGGGTTTCCACCGCGCCTATCTTAGACAGTATGTGGATCGACAGATTGTTGCGACACATCTCGATCAGTGTCGACTCAGAGACTTGGTCCCGACAGTGGACTGATCGGTTCCGAAATCTCTTTACGAAGTCGTTGACCGACTCCGACTTTCGTTGTTTCTCCGCGAGGAGGGTGGCCATCGACACTTCTGTGTCGTCGTCGAAAAAGCGGGCCAAAAAGAGCCTTTTGACGTCGGCCCATGACTTGATCGAGCCGGGCTCCAGCTTGCGGAACTATTCAAAGGCCACCCCTTTGAGGGTACCCATGAATAGTCGCGTAAGAATGGCGTCATTCCCCGTAAGGAACCCAGTCTGGGCCATGAAGTAGTAAATGTGCTGGGAAGGTGAGCCCTTGCCGTCGAATTGCACCAAGCTGATCGGCTTGAACTTCGCCGGGTACGGGACTGTATCCCACTCAATGGGGTAGGGACGAACCACCCCCAGCTTGTTCATGTTTTGCTGAAGCTTCAGCGCGTTAAGCTGGTCCTGGAACTCATCGAACCTCTTGTCACGAGCGCCATCCCCGGTGTGCGACGTCCCTAGCGACGTCTTGGAAGAGTAATCGGATTGCGGATTACTGTTGTCTTCCGTTTCTATCGTAGGACGGTGGGGAGGTACCCACTCTCTATCCCCAGTTCGCCGGGGTAAGGGGCGTTGGGCTCTTTTCTTCTTCTTCTTCTTGTTCAGAAGTTGCTCCATCATCTCTCGTAGAGAGTCGATGGTCACCTGCTGTTCTTCCAGCTTTTGAGCTATCGTCTGGTCATGGGTAAGTTCCGTCATGTGTACCCTCGTAGGTACTTCCTGACTCTAGTGTGAGGTCTGGGACGTGGCTGCCGCCGAATGAACCTCGTCTTCGCCGTGGGAGGAGGGTGCTAGGGTCGAGTAATCAAACCCGATGCTTACTCCCCCCTGTGACTACAGGTTCGCTGGTATATACCGCCTTGTCCGCGCTGGGCGAATCGGCGGTTAGGTCTTAGAACGGAATCCAAATCTGGGGAATCGGAGAGTACCCCCTTACCCCTATCCATCATGTTGACTGTGGCGGACGGGAGTTCTAGGTCGTCGGCAGCGTCTCTTTTTTGGTGACGACGCTTTCAACGGGAGGTCCTCCGTCGTGAGGTTTGTTGAGAAAGTCTCTCAAACACTGAAGGTTTCGTCGTTCCTAAGCATTGGCAGTCGTCGAGCACCGTGTGAATGAGCCTTTCGCAATGACACTGAGGGCTCGCCTCATGTATAGTGCGCTTGCGAGTCAGGTATTCTCGGAGATCTCCTGTGAGTGGTTGATGATAACCCCCAGTATTAGAAGGATCGTTTGGGTGCGTACATGAGAGATCTTTGGATGTACTCTCTGGCGCACGCTGGGTGGAATTATGTGGTGTTGGAGTTAGGCGATCTTGCCTCGACAGGCGAGTTTTCACATTTGGGCGAACTCCAGCGCGTAAGCGAGTTTCAACCCTTCGTTTGAGCGAGCGAGCTCGCGAAGTGTCGCCTACTTCCTTGTCTTTACGTTTATCCGCCAAAAGATTATGGTGAGGCTCGCCAGCTTTCGAGGATTCGCCTATTCTGATAGGCTCACTCACTTGGGGTGGTTTGTTCGCGTCAGGGATGTGACCTGAAAAGCGAAGCCCACTCGAGCGGGTGGTCCCGCCCTCTTTGGTTGGCGCTCCTGACTTGGAGGGCTTTCCGACATTGGGCGAGTCGTCCTCTCATCTGGCGCTTTTTGGGCCTGTATGGTAATTCAGGCCGTTGTGTGAAGCGGAGGTGTGGGTTCCTTGTTCGTCAAACGTCTGCCGTCGCTGTTGGCTAGCTCTTCCGGTGGGGAGAGCATCTGCGCGGGCCGTGGCAGTGTGGTTTATGCCGGAGTGAACCGATGCCTCCTTCGTGACGGGTGTTACTGAGGGTCGTTTGGCGACCCATCTAGTAGACCCTCCCTCCACATTCTCGATCTGGGACTTGGCCTCGAGAGTGTTTGGGGTGGGTTTCCCCGTCGAGACTTGGGTAGAGCCTTCTGGCGCGGGAGCTTTGACCGTCTGAGGTCGGCTCCTGCGCATGACTCTGTAGCGCTTGTGGGACGCCTCGCCACCGGAAGAGGAGTAAGACAAGTACTCTTCGTACTTGGCCTGGTCAAACTCGATCTCTAGGGACTTCACCGTCGTCCCAACAGCAACCTCGTCGAACTGAGCTACCACCATTTCGTTTGAAGAAACAGCTTCTCCCACTGTGGTCGCCATCTTCTGTAGGTGTAAATTTCTGATTTTCCCGAAAATAGGGGATTTTATTTGTATTTATAAGAAAGCTTATTACAAACTAAATCAATCTGAATTACAACAGAAGCAGAGGGAAGGCCCTCTTTGTTTAATCGTGGGGACTTTAAGGTAGCTACAGGATGCTTCGCTCGGTGCTTGCGCCGAGTTTGCCTCCCTTGGACAATTCAACCGAGGTTGTTGGAGAGCTTTAGTACTCAGTAGAAACTCGAGGTGAAGGAGTTCGTCTCTTCTGGCTCGCCGGCGATCGGGGCTCGGAGCTAGGAGATGGCGCTGTAATGCAAGGGTATGCAGAAATCTTCTTCCTCTCTTGATTGATCAATCGATCGATCCTTTTCCAAGTTGCTGAAAGAAGCCTTTTAATAGGAGAGAGACAGTCCGGCTATCCCTGGGATTATGGGATGTGACCACACATTGTTCAGAGACATTCTGCTGTTTCTCTGCGCTGCCAGCGGTCATTCGAGGAGCCGTATGTTACGTCACGTCGCGTAAGAGCGGGAAAGCCCCTCCTCGTACCCGTGACGGTGGTTGCCAGATGCTTGAGTGGATCTGACCAACTCAGCGAGCGCCGACGGCTCTTGTTCTCGGTTTGGACGAGTGAGGTAAGCAGTATTTATGACGGTGCAGGCTGACCTGGCAGCTGTCTGCTCACCTGCGCTGTGAGCCACCGAGAGGCCATTTGACGGTCCTGGGGTCCTGTGCCTTCTCTCCTCTCCCTGTGTCTTGGCAGAGGTTGGAGAATGGGCGTCGCATGTCTGAGTGAGCTCCAGATAGCTTGCGACGTGCCGACGGCTTCGGTTTTCCATTCTGATGGGTGAGGTGGCCTGCATTTATGAGGGTGCAGGCCGGTACGGCGCCCGTCTTGCTTGCTTGAATTGTGGGCGGCCGTCTGACGAATCTGGAGCGCTGCGCTCCCTCCCCACGCATCGCGGGAAATAGGGAAGGCTTGTCCCTGGAAATCCGGCTTTCGGCTTACGTAGGTAGACGTGGCCCTCTGTGGGCGGGTTTGGTATACGAGGGTAGATTTGAGCCCCTACGAGCGGATAAAAGCGAATTCGTACCCCCGCGAGCGGACTTGGTTCATGAGGGCGGATTTGAACATCTGCGGGCGGATCTGGCTCATGAGGGCGGATTCGCTCCCATGCGACTTGGCGTGTGAGGGCCTAGGTGTACCATCGAACCCGTCTCATGGCTACACTCCATTCTTCATCTAAGTGGATGGCCTTGACTTGCGGGCGAACTTGTTTGTTAGTCCGCCGCGGTAATTTTTACCGTCTACAGCAACTCGGAAGCCAACCCCAATCAATAAGATAGAATAACCACAATCAAGAAAAAGAAAAACACCGATATTTACGTGGTTCGGTCGACCAACTTCGACCTACATCCACAGGTAACAATATGAGAAATTCACTATGTATCAGGAAGAACTACAAGAGGAACCACTCAACTCTCGTCTCTCAATCTCTCAACCTCACATACATAATCAACTCTCATATTCTCTCCAAAGCCCCCTCCTTGTAATCTTTTGCACGGATAAAGACTACGAAACCCTCTCTCTGTCTCTCTCATCTACTACATCTCTACTTTTTCTTCATAGTTTTTCCTCCACCAATAGAAGAATATATATAGGGAAACCAAAACCCTATTTCTAGTCTAACTTTCTAATTAGAATAAGATTCAAACTCCTAATCATGATAAAACCCAAACTCATAATCATAATAGAACTCAAACTCCTAATCATGATAGAACCCAAACTCCTAATCATGATAGAACTCTAACCCTATCTAATTCTCATGAAGTTACATAAAGAATCAAAGACAAAATCCCAACAATCTCCACCTTGGATTTGATTCCCAAACTCCCTTGAAGATATATCATTATCGTCTTGAAACTTTGTCTCTCCCGCTAGAGTCTTCTATTTCTTTCGCACTTCAAATCAGAACACCTGCACTCCAACTAGGACGTCCCGGACCCTCGCTATCGTCTTCTTCGTCGTAGTGCCTCCACCTCTCTTGTTGTTCTTGTGCTCCACCCGCATCGCTCGTCTCGAATCATATCGGTGCACCTCTCCTACTCTACACTACGAGCTGGATGCTTTTATCTGCTCCATCACTTGGCTTGGACTGAATATGAGCGCTCACCATCTTCAAGTCCAACGCCACCATCTTCATCTCCATGTGTGTCACTCGGTCGTGCTCGCTTGCAAGCTCCACCTAATCTGGTACTGTCCTCCTCAAGTATACACACCAACCAACTCCTGCTCCTTATCTACCATCAGATTTGTCTTGCCGTTAAATAGCGGAATATCAAACTTCGGACCCGAAGAAGTCATCATTCTCTAATCAAAATTCAAATCAGTCACCGTAGAGTTTGAATTTGATGAAACCGATGCAAAAAACGAATTCAGCACGTCGAAAAACCCTAGGAACGACTCCTGGATCACCAAAATCCGCCTCCAAATCCTCAATCGGCTAACAAATCAATCTGGACCGTCGGATCCCCATGTGAACAGTGACCGTCGTGCTACAGTATTATGCTACAGTGCCACCGCTACAGTATTTCCCCTTTTTTCCATCTTGCTTCTTGTAACGCCGATTTTCAATCTTACACGACGTCGTCTTCTATCTTGCAAACTCGCTCCCGGATCTATCATCTTCGCTCTGATACCACTTGTTGGGGAATTTCAGTCTCCCCGCCTACCACGATATGCGTAACTCGGAAGCCAACCCCAATCAATAAGATAGAATAACCACAATCAAGAAAAATAAAAACACCGATATTTACGTGGTTCGGTCGACCAACTTCGACCTATATCCACAGGTAACAATATGAGAAATTCACTATGTATCAGGGAGAACTACAAGAGGAACCACTCAACTCTCGTCTCTCAATCTCTCAACCTCACATACATAATTAACTCTCATATTCTCTCCAAAGCCCCCTCCTTGTAATCTTTTGTACGGATAAAGACTACGAAACCCTCTCTCTGTCTCTCTCATCTACTACATCTCTACTTTTTCTTCGTAGTTTTTCCTCCACCAATAGAAGAATATATATAGGGAAACCAAAATCTTATTTCTAGTCTAACTTTCTAATTAGAATAAGATTCAAACTCCTAATCATGATAGAACTCAAACTCCTAATCATGATAGAACCCAAACTCCTAATTATGATACAACTCTAACCCTATCTAATTTTCATGAAGTTACACAAAGAATCAAAGACAAAATCCCAACATATTCTTGTGTTCAGGCAGATGAATAAAAACCGTGAAATTTTTCTAAGACAGATTGATTTATAAGGTATCTATGAGAAGGAACGTATCGAGCATGTAATGCTATCAGAATAGAGATGCTACTATGAAAACCTTCCATTTTTCTAAATATAATGGTCATCGGAAGTCTCCATATATGATGTAAGGAGGATTATTTAAAGAACATTTCTCCAATCAATTCCCAATGTAACATGCTGACAAATACTTTGTTTCTCAATTCAACAACTTTCAAATAATGGTCCAAGATTAAAGCGCTATCATAATCATCTACTATATTGTTAATGAAAGATTAGTTACATTAAGCATAAATCAAAAGTTTTTTAAAATAAGAATCGTGAAGATTATTCTGTTAAAGCCATGTTTTCCGCAAATAATAGGTTTCCAGAATATATATTTAGAAGAGTATGAAATGCTTCTTTAATATATGGATTCAATGTGCATAATATTATTTGTTTAAATCTGAGAAAACCTACATGGTTCAAATATGTTGCTATTGTTGGCCCAATAGCTGGCCCATTACTCGGAGACCCAGTGTTTTCTTTTGGTTACCCGGTTTGCTTACGAGTCATGCCCTAGCCCCTTTCGTGACCACTCGTTTGCAATGGTACTAAGCCGCTCCCATTCCTCTTCGTCCTGCATCGCAGCCCCTTGCCCATCTCGTCCTGCGTCGCTGCCGTTGAGTCCCATCCCTTGTAGGTCGGCTCCTACCTTCGCTTCCCCTCCCCGTGTCGGCTGCCCCCTTCCCTATATATGGCGAAGGGTTAGTAGTAGCTCGTTGTGGGAAAGAGCGTGGGTGTCGAGATCTTGAGCTCTGTGCTTTACCCCCTTTGTGTGATCCTCTTCCCTACCTGAGCTCTGTGCTCCTTCGAAGGCTCTGTGCTTTCAACCCCTTGTGAGATCTGAGAGAGACAGTAGCTCCCCCCCCCCCCCCTTGTGTTCTTGGTGGTGCACAAGAGAACAAGATCGGTTTGAGTTTTTGAGCAGGCTTCTAAGCCAACGACGACGACCTAAGATCCTTACAGTGGTATCAGAGCTCGGGCGTTAGTCGTCGCCGTTCAAATCTGTCGGTCGCTGCCGCTGGACCTCGCCGGACCGCCGCCGCGTGGGTAAGGTCGAAACCCTCCCTTAGGGCTCAGGTGAACTGACTTTCAACTATATCTGCTTTTTCTTTTCCGCTGCAGTTAGGATAAATCTCTGTTGAAAATTACAGTTATTTCTGGCATTTATTGTAACTGCGTTTAATCTCTGGGTTTGTTGATTGGTGTTGTTGAAAATTACAGTAGTAAATCTCTGGCTTTGTTAAAGAAAAATTTTTCAAAAACTAAAATTGATTTGTGCTCGTGTGAAAGAACAAAGAGATTGAAACAAGAACTTTGTGTTCATCGTTCTTCTCATTTGTTCGTGCTAGTTGCTTCACACGTTTCAAGCCGGATAATTACCGAAATCGTCGTGCTATTTGCTGTTTGTTTTTCTATGTGAAAAATATCTGCTGCTAATCAATATAGTATGATTCAATATGGTATGGCTCCGTTCAACGGAAAATCTGATTTTAGCATTTGGAAACAAAAAATAAAATGCATCTTAATTCAACAGAAGTCTTTTAGGGCTGTTGGTCAGATTTATTTAACTTCTGACACTGAAAATAAACGGACGGAAATGAATGAAAATGCTTGTTCCACAATTTATTTGAACTTATCTGACTCTGTGATTAGAAAAGTTGGAAATTTGGAATGTGCTAAAACCATTTGGGATAAACTTAAAGAACTCTATACTGAAACCTCTTTGCCCAGTAAAATGTTTTTGCTTGAAAAAAATTTCAAATTTAGATTGGATATGTCTAAGGATATTGAGGAGAACCTAGATGTTTTCACAAAACTTATTTCAGATATTAAGTTAACTGGTGATAAACATATAGATGATTATACTCTTATTGCCCTTCTAAATGCTATTCTTGACTCATATAGTGATGTGAAATCTACTATTAAATATGGTAGAGATGAGGTTACCCTTGATGTTGTGGTCAATGGTCTTAAGAGTAAGGAATTAGATTTAAAACATTCTGGGGGAAATAATAATTCTGGTGAGGTTATGCATGTGAGGGGTAGGTCTCAGAATAGGTCTAATAACCAAAAGAATGCTAGTAATGGGGAATCAAGTAAGAAAATATTCGAAAATAAAAAGGGTAGATCTAAGTTTAGGTCTAAAGTTAGAAGATGTTATAACTATCATGAAACCGGTCACTTTATTAGAGATTGTCCTAAGCCTAGGAAAAATCAACAAAATGATCATACTAATATGGCTGTCTGTGAGGGCAAAATGGATGAAATTTTCATGATTAATAATTTGTGTGATTATGCATATTTGAACTTTGTGTTATCTGATTCTTTGTGTAAATCAGATTGGTTAGTAGACTCTGGTTGTACTTTTCATATGACTCCTTTTAAAAACATGTTTTCAAACTACAAGAAAATAGAGAATGGCTTTGTGTCAATGGCAAATGAAAAGAAATGCAATGTTTTAGGAACAGGTGATGTATGCCTTAGGTTTTCTTCTGGTTCTGTGTTTACTTTGAAGGATGTTAGGCATGTTTCTGATTTACGTTATAACTTGATTTCTTGTACATCTCTAGAAAATGATGGTTTGGAGGGAAAATAGGGTAAATGGGTTATGAAAATTCTAAAAGGGTCTCTTGTTATTTTTACTGCTGAAAAACAAAATAACTTGTATGTTTGTCATGCTGAACTTATGCTGGATTCTGTTAACTCTGTGATAGGTGATAAATCTGTTTTCTGGAATAATAGATTAGGTCACATCAGAAATAGAGGATTAGAAATTTTACATAAAGGTGATCACTTTGGTAGTGATAAAGGATCCTCAACAGAGAGGATGAAAAATAATTTGAGGATTTTCGGGAGTGCTGGCTATGTGCATCAAAGGATTGATAAGTTAGAACCTAGATCTAAGAAATGTGTTTTCTTAGGATACCATAAAGTGATAAAAAGGTTATAGGTTTTGGAATAAGAGTGAATACTAATCACATCAAGATGCATCTTCTTTTCGGGAACCCAACTCCTAAAACCTCCAAAGTTAAGCGTGCTTGGCCTGGAGAAATTCTAGGATGGGTGACCCCCTGGGAAGTTTTCCAGGGAGCACGTGAGTGAGGACAAAACGTGCTGAAAAGACATGTGGTGGTTTGTGAGGCCAGTCCATCATATCTAATAACGTACCGACTCCGGGATTCCGGGACGGGACGTTACAAATGGTATCAGAGCTTATGAGACAAATTACTGAGGAAGAAACATGTTATTGCACGGTGTGGTGCATGGCAGGTTTGACATTCTTGGTTTCACCTCGGACTGCAGCCTTGTGTGAACCCAGGGGCGTCACAGTTTGTAACGCCCCGCCCCGGAATCCCGGAGTCGGTACGCTATTAGATCTGATGGACTGGCCTCACAAACCATCACATGTCTTTTCAGCACGTTTTTGTCCTCACTCACGTGCTCCCTGGAAAACTTCCCAGGGGGTCACCCATCTTAGAATTTCTCCAGGCCAAGCACGCTTAACTTTGGAGTTTCTAAGAGTTAGGTTCCCGAAAAGAAGATGCATCTTGGTGGTATGAGTATTCCAATTAAATCTATCAATACTAATCACATCACCCTCTCAAGGGTTGGGGTATTACAATCTCCCCCACTTAAACTCACAACGTCCTCGTTGTGCCAAATCATATCATCCAAGACCGTACCATCCGTGTGAGATTCTAGAGGTGACTCCTACGGCCTCAAGAGGTGGCTCCCGCCCTCTCGACGTAGCACTTTGCGCAGCATAGCACTTAGCTCTCACAATTCCGGTTGGCTTTGCTCTGATACCATTTGTGTAACGCCCCGCCCCGGAATCCCGGAGTCGGTACGCTATTAGATCCGATGGACTGGCCTCACAAACCCACCACATGTCTTTTCAGCACGTTTTGTCCTCACTCACGTGCTCCCTGGAAAACTTCCCAGGGGGTCACCCATCCTAGAATTTCTCCAGGCCAAGCACGCTTAACTTTGGAGTTTCTAAGAGTTGGGTTCCCGAAAAGAAGATGCATCTTGGTGGTATGAGTATTCCGATCAAATCTATCAATACTAATCTCATCACCCTCTCAAGGGTTGGGGTATTACAATTGGGGTTTAAGGTAGTGATAAGTAGAGATGTTATTCTTAATGAAAATGAATTTCCTTGTTTACCTTTACCTGTCCCTATTTCTGAAAATGATGCACCAAATGAGGTGGAGCAATTGCCTATTATTAATCAACCTGAATCACATCCTGAAGATATAATTATTGAAAATCAAGATGAGATTATTCCTAATGAGGTGGAGCATGATATGCAGATTATTCCTAATGAGGTGGAGCATGATATGCAGGAAATAACATGCATGATTTGAATGATTATCAACTCACTATGCATAGAAATAAAAGAACCATTAGGAAACCTGAGAGATATAGAGATTGTAATTTGATTGATTGTAATATGTCTGTGTTTGCCTTTAATGTGTTTGAATCTCTTGAGTGCAATGAACCTAAGATTTATAGGGTTCGGTCCTTTGTGGACTAGGCATTGAATTTTGATTTTGGGTAATCTTTCCTTTGCTTGTGTGTTGCCTTTGTGGCCGATTAACTTGCTTTGTGCTTGTTAGTAGCTTTGTGATTTTTCCCCTTTGAACTCGATGACCGTTTGGTAGAGTTCGGTCCTTTGTGGACTTGGTATGCTTGGTGATCTTACCCCGATCTTTGTGATCTAGAGTTTACTTTATGTATTCTCTACCATTGATTGTATCTTCTTTGTGATCATACAAGTAATAATATGGTGATGATGAGTCCTGCAGTTCCGTGTTGTTTCTCTGTGCACTACCTTGGGCCAAAGGTGGAGATTGTTGCTATTGTTGGCCCAATAGCTAGCCCATTACTTGGAGGCCCAGTGTTTTCTTTTGGTTACCCGGTTTGCTTACGAGTCGTGCCCTAGCCCCTTTCGTGACCACTCGTTTGCAATGGTACTAAGCCGCTCCCATTCCTCTTCGTCCTGCATCGCAGCCCCTTGCCCATCTCGTCCTGCGCCGCTGCCGTTGAGTCCCATCCCCTGTAGGTCAGCTCCTACCTTCGCCTCCCCTCCCCGTGTCGGCTGTCCCCTTCCCTATATATGGCGAAGGGTTGGTAGTAGCTCGTTGTGGGAAAGAGCGTGGGTGTCGAGATCTTGAGCTCTGTGCTTTACCCCCTTTGTGCGATCCTCTTTCCTACCTGAGCTCTGTGCTCCTTCGAAGGCTCTGTGATTTCAACCCCTTGTGAGATCTGAGAGAGACGGTAGCTTCCCCCCCTTTGTGTTCTTGGTGGTGCACAAGAGAACAAGATCGGTCTGAGTTTTTGAGCAGGCTTCTAAGCCAACAACCACGATTAAGATCCTCACAAAATCTAAATCAATATAGAACCATCTCATGAAGAAAACTATTGTAGAAAATGGGATTCACGCTATAAAACATTAAGAACCACAGTTTCTATGGAACTTTTGACAGAAGTAATCATAAACAAAGGGTCTCTGAATGGAAAAAAGAACATCAATAAGATATGTTAACCATAGTTATCAAATACTTTACATGTGCATCCAGAAAATATTTACCTTGTGCACAATACTACGTATACAGAATTGAAAATTTTCCACTAACATCCTAGCATGGGAACATTAACTATTTTTGTATCTGTTGGAAAACTTCAATACTCATTCACCCGATCAAACTCATATTATTTACCAGTAATCGATGTCGAAGACAAGAAAAACTTTCTCATAATATAATCATTTTCCTACTACAAAAGACGAAACATATAAGATTTAAAATAGATTTCCAAGACTTTACTATGAAAAACAAAAGTAGAATACCAAATTAAACCAATGTTTCCTACAGATATATTAGGAAGCATCTACTAAAGTCATAATAGAAGTAATTTTCATAATTAAACTCATACGTCAAAATTTATTTTTAAGCAAATAATCAGCTAAACCCCTCAATGCGAACTACCAATCCACCCAAAATCGGAGATAATAAGGGCTTGTTTGGTTCAATTTTTATAAAAAAAAGAAAAGGAAAAGTGCTCAAATTTTAATTTCCTTGTATTTCTATAAAATTTGTAGGAAAAATTTATAGAACTCAAAGAGTACTATATTTCTTTTTTTTCTTTTTTTGCTATTTCTTTGTTTGGTTCAAAGCATGAAAAAGTTCCTAACTTTTTAGAAAATAGGTTGTTTTCTTTTTCTTTTGTTTGGTTGGATATCACTTTATAGAAAATAGATTACTAACAATGTCCATGAGAAATCACATGAGGAACGGTACTGGTGTACTTAATTATTATTTTTTAATATAAGTATCAGATTTCTAGGCAATTTCCTCTTATTTAAAGAGCAAGCTAATTTCTATAAAATGCTCCACTTTTCCCTACTTAATAGAAAACATTTCTATAAAAAAAATTTGAACCAAACATAGTTTACAGAAATCTATTATTTACAAAAATATCATTGTCTGGTATTTTCTCAAAACTTTTCTATAAAATGGGTGAACAAAACACCCCCTCATATGCAATTATCTTCAACGAAAAAAAAAAACTTGAAAGCTCACCGGTTCATGAATAAGTCTAAAGATCTCACCAACTTTCCCAATCTGAGTCTTTTCAGTAAGTAATCGGCGCAATGAAATAAGGTATCTTCTCATTCATCAACTTGGTCACAGCATCGCCCTCACAACCATGAATTTAGAAACCTCTAAAATCAAAACATCATCAAATAAATGTAGAGTTACAACAATATTTAATAAGGGCGGGATATTTTAATGGTGCATTTTAGCGGGCGATTTCTTTGCTAACGTGCACCTCTGCCTGGTTCTTAATGGCGAAGACAAAGAAGAAGAAGAGTGGAAGCAAGGGGATTCAAGATAATGATCTTAGAGATTTGATATAAAAATATCCTCTGGCTAGCGCTGGAATCTCATCGTCTAGTGCTAGTGTTGAATTGGTTGAATTTGTGAACCACTTGATCTCTCAAGAAATGGAGAGTATTGGTCCTAAAGGAGCAAAGAGGAAGATGAAGATAGATGAAGTTCTTGCAATGACGAATCTGATATTTGATCCGCATCTGCAACTGGATTCTAGATTTCAGATCTCTCGACAACTGAGTAAGCCCCCTCTTTCTTGGGCTGGTGATTCTATTGATTATGATCTTGTCGAAGATTCTATTGATGATGTTGAGATCTATTCTCCAATGCGTGATCATCGAAAAATTTTGAATGATAAAACTAGTAATTCAAATCTTGAAGGAATTTCAAATAAAAAATCGGATGATAAAGATCAGGAGAAGGATAAAAATATGCAAAATAATGATGAGGAGGATAAGGATCTGGAAAATAAAGAACAAGAAGTTAAAAAAACTGTTGTCAGTCTTTTTTCAGACAATCGAAAAGCTGGAAGTGGTTTATCTTTAAGATTTGTTCCTTCTTCCCATAATAATACTGTTACATTCAGTGAGGATGAATGGAGAGAAGGAGAAAAGTTATGAAAATTTGCTCTTATTCGCCATGTTATTGGGATAAATGTTAGATTTAAATCTATGGAATCCTATGTTACTAAGCTATGGGGCAAATTTTCTATACCGAAGGTACTTTTAATTAAACAAGGCATCTTCCTGTTTGAAAACAATATAAGGGAGATTTTAGAAGCAGGTCCCTGGTTCTTTGGTTCAAGGCCACTTGTTCTAAAGTCATGGTCGATTGGTACTGATTTTGAAAAAGTGCAAGACCAAAAATACCATATTTGGGTGCAGTTTCCAAATTTGCGATTGAATCTCTAGAGCTCAACTGGTATAAGTAAGGTTACGAGCTTGATTGGCTGCCCTCTCACCACTAATAAGCTTACTGCAACGAGACAAAGGCTTAGTTATGCTAGGGTACTCCTGGAAGCGAATCTGCCCCTTAAAAAGTCTTTGCCTGATCAAATTAAAATCCTAGGTCCATATGGTAAGAGCTTTTTCCAGAAAGTGTTATATGAGTTCAAACCAAAATGGTGCTCTTTGTATAATATTGTTGGCCATGATACTCAGCAATGTAGGGAAAATGCAACTAAAAAATATGGATGCCAGTGAAGAAACCTGAACCTATTGATACTGGTCAGGCTCAAGGAGAGGATGTGAGGAGAAGTAAAGAAGGGATAATTACTCACAATACTTTTGTTGATAAAGTGTCTGAAGCTGGTTTGGATGGTCTAGATAGACAGATATCTGATACACATACATAGGAAAAACATGCACAGGGGAAAAAACTTTCTGAAAAGCCAGAGGGGGGGTACACTTGCACAGATAGAAAAACATGCACAAAGTGGGAATTGTTCTGAGGGGCTAGCTACTCTCTTCTCTAGAAAACATCAACTGGGGAAAGGAAATCAGATTGCTTATCAGTTCTCTCCTACTGTTAACTCATCTGAATTTGCCAGTGTCACTAGAGCTTCTGCTGCAAAAAGAACTGATATGTGTGCAACTGACACTTCAATACTTGCTTCTCGTTATTCTATCCTAGATCATCAGATCTTTGATTTGGATCCCTCCAATTCTAACAGGGGGGATGACAAATTAATGAATATGACTACTTGGAATATTAGAGGGTTTAACAAACCCTCTAAACATGGAGTTGTTAAGAAATTTATACAGGAATACAAAATATCTTTTCTAGCTCTTTTAGAAACAAAGGTGGTTGGGGAAGGAAAAATGAAACAAATTAGAAACAAAATTGCTAAGGATTGGAAGTGAATATCTAACATTCATATGGCCAATAATGCTAGGATATAGATCCTATTGGATAATTAAGCTTTTTCTGTGCAGGACATAAAAGTAACTAATCAGTTTATCACTTGTAAACTGGAATCTAAAGATAGAAAATTATCCTTCCTCCTCACAGTTGTGTATGCTCTTAATCAAGCAGAAGGTAGGAAAACTCTATAGGAAGATTTGCTGGATTTCAAAAGGAATGTGGATTGCCCTTGGGTAGTATGAGGGGATTTCAATGCAATTACAAAAAGTGATGAGAAAATAGGAGGAGCTCAAATAACTAAGGCTGGAACAAATGATTTTCAAAACTTCATCTCTTCTAGTCAGTTAATGCACATCAAGACTAATGGATGTTTCTTCACTTGGTGCAATAAGCAAGATTCAAACACAAGAGTCTTGAGTAGATTAGATAGGGCTCTAGTAAATGAGGATTGGATTCATAAATATACTATAAGTCAAGTGAAATATTTGATGCCTCTTTGCTCTGATCACCCTCCAGGTCTGATATCTATTATTGAGGACAATGTTGCTGTGAAAAAAGCCTTTTAAATTCTTTAGTATGTGGGCTAAGCACCCTGATTTTGTAAGAATGGTGAATTCAGTTTGGAATGAAGAAATTAGAGGTTACAACATGTTTAGGTTTTACTCAAAACTCAGGAATCTAAAACCTGCTCTCAAGGAGTTAAATAAAAAAACACTTTATGGATATAAGTCAGCAAGTATCAAGAGTTAAATATGAGCTTTGGGACATTCAGGAAAAGTTATGTACTGATCTTTTCAATTCAGAATTGATTTTAAAGGAGAAAGATTGTATAAGGAAATATACCAAACTATTGGATTGTAAAAATTCCTTCTATAGGCAAAAAGCAAATACCGAATGGGGGCTATATGCTGATAAATGCACGCAATTCTTTCACTCAGTTATGAAGGCTAAGAGACATCAAAGCAGAGTCTTATATCTACATACTGAAAATGGCTCTAAACTCACTGAAATGCCTGAAATTATAGAAGAATTTGTTGAGTATTATAAAAATTTGTTGGGTAATGCTAAGCCCACTTCAGCTCCTGATCCCAGTGTGATCACAAATGGACCAATCTCAACTGATGGCCAGCGTACGGATCTATGTTCTTCTGTTACCAAAGAGGAGATAAAGAAAGCTTTATTCTCTATATCTGATAGTAAAGCTACTGGACCAGATGGTTTCAACTCCTCTTTCTACAAAGCTGCATGGAATATCATTAATGAAGATCTTTTTCTGGCTATTGAGGAGTTCTTCTGCTCAGGTAAACTCCTTGGCACTCTCAACAATACATCCATTACTTTGGTGCCAAAAATACTTAACCCAAGCTCAGGTGCTGATTTCAGACCAATATCCTGTTGCAATGTTATATATAAAATCATATCTAAAATTCTAGCTAGCAGGATTCAACAAGTGATGGGTTATCTTGTAAATGATGCTCAAAGTGCTTTTGTTAATGGGAGGCTTATTTCTAGCAATTTCCTTTTAGCTCATAAACTTATAAAGCATTATGGAAGGGAAAAAAACTCTCCAATAGCTATTCTAAATGTGGACTTAAGGAAGGCATTTAACATAGTCAGGTGGGATTTCATCAGTGGTATGTTAGTTGGGTTGGGTTTTCCTAACATTATGATTGGCTGGATAATGGAATGTGTCACTACCCCTAAATTCTCATTAGCACTAAATGGAGGTTTACATGGCTATTTCCATTGAGCAAGAAGGTTAAGACAAGGGGATCCTCTTTCCCCCTATCTCTTTGTTATTGGGATGGGGTATCTGTCAAGGAGAATGGGTGCACTGAAGAACGATAGGATGTTCAACTTCCACCCAAGTTGAAGATTACTCATCTTGTTTTTGCAGATGATTTGTTGCTATTTTATAAAGCTGACATGAGCTCCATTGGAAAAATCATTACACGTCTTCAAGATTTCAGTCAAGCTTCAAGGCTGGAAGCTAATTCCAGTAAATATTCTGTTTACTTGAGTAGAATTGCTGATAGTCTCAAAAGCCAAATCTGCAGCTTCCTGAATTTCTCAGAGGGTGTTCTACCTATGAAATATCTGGGTTTGTCATTAAATACCAAGAGGGTTACTTATATTGAGTGTTCTTCTTTGATAGGGAAAATTCAGGTTCAATTCCAAAACTGGCAACAGAGAAGAAAACTATCTTATGCTGGCAGATAAGAGATGATCAAATCTGTCATCCTGGGTATACATACATTTTGGATTAGCAATTACATCCTGTCAATAAAGGTCTTAGAAAAAATTAATAGATTGTGCTCTGAATTTTTATAGGATAATAAGATGCACCTAATATCCTGGAACACAGTATGTCAGGAGAAGTAGCAAGGGGGGCTAGGAATTTTTTCAGCAAAGGCATGGAATTATGCGGCTACTACTAAACTCTTGTGGATGGTGCATCGAAAAAAAGATTTATTATGGATCAAATGGGTTCATGGTCACTACTTGAAAAATCAAAACATTTGGGAGGTGCCACCAAGAGTGAATGATTCATGGATGTGGAAACAGCTTTTAAAAGTGAGAGATGTATTGTTGAATAAGTTTGAAAGCATTGAAAATATGAAGATAGGCATTGAGAGTTTCTCAACAAATGGTAAAATCAAATTGTCAGCTGTATATAAATTTTTGACGCAACCAGCTCCAGTGATTGGATGGTTTGATACAGGCTGGGATAGTTTCCTTTATTCAAAACACTCATTTACTATGTGATTAGTCTGCCATTCAAAACTTCTCACCATGGATAGACTATGTCGAATGGGGATTATGAATTCAAATCAGAGCAAATATGTTCTATGTTGCATACATCAACCGGAGACAAAGGACCATATATTTTTTGAATATCAGTTTTCAGCTGACATTTGGATCAGGGTGATGGACTGGCTTAATTACAGGTGGAGATCTTGTAATTGGAATCAACTCGTGAATTGGTATTCTTATAGATTGGTAGGGAAAGGGCTGATGAAGAAGTTGAAGAGAATGGTTCTATCAATTGCAACCTATATGATCTGGCGGGAAAGGAATCAAAGGATTTTTCAAGAAAAAACAAAAGAACCGGCTCAGATCTTCAGGGATATACAGATTTCAGTTTATACAAAAGTACTTAATGATAGTGTATATATCCATATGAAAGAAATACTTAAGAAAATGTAATTTTCTTTCTTTTGTTTTGCTAGTTTATCGCTGGTTACTTTGATGTTCTTCACAATGCTACATTTGGAAAATGAATAAATTTTATTTCATTTACCAAAAGAACATTATTTAATAGGGATAATTAGGGATTTGAGAGATCGATCTACAACTTCCGAGGGTGGTCCTTCTTCCTTGAAACCGCTATGAGAGCAATGCACAGAGAGAAAGGACAGAGAAGCAAGGAAAGAGTTAATGATTAGCCAACCGGATTAAGAATAAATGATAGATCATGGATAAAGGGAAATTGAATTTGGGGGAATTCAAAGAGATAGAAACGTGGAAACAGAACATCTTCAGTTAAAGATTAAAAACGCGAATGCAATATTGATCAGAATGTAATATCTACAAGATGCAAGGGTAATATTGTCCATAGAAACTTTTCCCAAACTCCAACTTTTAAAGGGAGTTTGATTATCTATTTTTTTCATATCCATTTTGTATTTACATGTATACCTGCTTATATATCCATATGTACATCCGTATCTTTATTCGGTCCGTATCTTTATCCGGTTTCATACATTTGTATCTATATCCGATTTTATAATCTAGATCAGAGTTAATGCATCCAACTTGGTTACACAACTTAGTCCTCTCGTATAATTTCAACCTTTTAAGTGTTTCTGGAAATGTTAATTAACGATTGTAGCTATTCATGTTATTATATAAAGTGTATATACTTCATCTTCCATCAAATCTCATTGAACTCCCTAATCAAAGGATATCAGAAGGATGTCTCTAATGTCCGCCATTTTCTTGGGGGGCGC